>PVJO010008082.1:0-77089 GCA_004026905.1 Hystrix cristata | reverse complement strand
ATGAATGGCCAGTAAACACAAGAAAAAGTGTTCAACATCTCTGGCCACTGAAAAATGCAAATTAAAACAACTTACTCCATCTTACTCCAGAAAGAATTGGTACCATCAAGAAATCAAATAACAAATGTTTGTGAGGCTATGGGGAAAAACAAACCCTTCTACATTGTCGGTGGGAATGTAAACTAGTACAACCATTATGGAAATCAAGTATGGGGACCCCTCAGAAAACTACAAGAAGAAATCCCATTTGACCCAGCTATTCCTCTTTTAGATATCCTTCCAAAAGAGTTAGATATCATATTACAGTGATACATGCATGCTCATGTTTATAGCAGCATGATTCACAATAGCTATGTCTTGGAAGTGGCCTATATTTCCATCAACAAATGAACGGATAAAGAAAATGTGGTATTTATACACAATGGAGTACTACTCGACCTTAAAGAAGGATAAACTTGAGGTAGGAAAAGGGATGCACCCCGAGATCATAATGTTAAATGAAATAAACCAGACACAAATGTAACTATCACATGATTTCTCTTATACGAGAAACCCAAAATATAAACAAAGAGCAAAATAAAAGATAACAGGAAACAGGAAGATAGATCTTTTGCAGATGGGAAGAGGACCAAGAGATGGAGGGAGAGAGGGTAGGGGAAGGGGATGAAGAAAGAATTAAGATGTGTTATGTACATGTACCAGCTCCCTACAAGGAATGTGATCATTATGTACTGCAAACATGCACTAATAAAAAATAAAAATAGAAAAAAATCCAAAGTACACTTAAAAAATTCAAAAATCCACTTTAAAAAATCCAAAAATACACTTTAAAAACGACATTTCAGAAGAGGTGCTTGGGAGGGTGACCCCACAAAGAGGCTTACACAGTGTAGGTCAGTGCAGATCTAGTCATGGGCCTTTAGCTATACAAATCCAGACTATGTATGCTACAAGATTTGGGGCTGGATGTCAGAGGAGTCAGTGTGGCTGCTCCCTGATGTCATCTGTGTGCCCCACACGACCTGCTTCCTAACTGTGCCAGAATGTTCCTGGACTCACTGGCTCTCATGGAGGGTTCTGAAGGCTGAGACACGTGTCCATACACATCCCTTGTTTGTGTGGGACTCAGGGATCCTGCGGTGAAGGTTTTGATCTCAGCTCATCAAGGGAATTTGGCCAATTAGAGACCCAAGTGTTGGGCTAAGGAAGTAGTATGGAAAGGAAATGAGGAAAGTCCCCAGAAAGAGACCCAGAGGAAGCTGGTGGGGCAGGTGAGCCAGTGCCAGTGGCCCCTACGTCCACCCATCTCTCACGGGGGCTCATATGCTTTGCCCAGGAGGGCCGAGGCACTCTGGGAGGGCCCAGAGAGGCCTCTTCGTGAAAGAACTAATCATTGCTGCTGGCCAGGGACCTGTGGGCGGTTGGGACACAGCGGTCCTGGAAGCCACAGAGAGAACCCCACAGCAGTAACCTCCCAAACAGAAAGGTACAGAGCTGAGGGACTCTGACTGTATAAAACCTGCCCTAGGGTTTCATACAGACTTCTGCAGGGAGTCCTTGGGTGGGGGAGGCACTCTAAAATGCAGGCTTTTCTGCCTGTTTGTCCAGTCCACCTGTTAGTCTAGTCAGTGAGGGCTCCAAGCACCCTCTGAGGTGCTGAGATCTGAGGATGCAGTTGCCTTTGGCAATGAGACCGACCACAAAAGACGTGGGCCACTGCGATGGGCTTGCCCTTTCAACTCTGTTTCCTGGCCAGATCTCCTTATTTCTGTTTGTGAAGAATCACCACACAGGATGTTGTCACTGACATTCCCTTATCTCCCAAGAGCAGATCTAAGGAAACAGTGAGCCCAGTCTGGTAGATTTCAGTTAGAGAGTGAGACCCTTCCCAAACCTTCTTATGGAGTGGGCCATGTGGGAGCAGCACTCATTTGACCAGCAGGACCTGTGGCCTGGCCTCCCATGTCCAGATGACCTTCAAGCACATGCTTTGTATCAGGAAGTCCTAATTCTCTAATGCTGGCCACAGACGCTGATTCACAGAAACTTACCCCAGGCCTTGAAGAGTGATAGCACTAGAAGCAGCCCGACCAGCGTCGCACGAACCTGCAAAGAGTTAGAACAGCTCATCTTTGACTCTCGGTATTTGACCTTCATACGGCAACATTCCTGATGTTTTAGAGATGACCTTTTCTCTTCAGTAGGATCATGTGAAGGGATTTTTCCAGCAGCAGTTGTCAATTATAATGGTACCTGGATATGACTTTGCTTTGTAGATTTTTTTGCCTTCTGCCTTTTTTCATGGTATTCCTACCTTTTGGAAGGTTTTACCTTCTTCGTGAGCATTTTGGAAAAAAGAAATCAGGAGACACTGGGCCTTAAAAGATACTTGAATCCAGGACAGATTGTTTGAAGCTCTGTTTCCAGTTCTGTCTATGACAGCTGTAGGGGGCACACTGAGGGTGTCGCCTACAGGTCTCAGGCAGCCCTGGCCAGATCCTGGCCCCCACTGCCATCCCAGAAGCCACGCCTCTCTCAGCAGCCAGCGATCCAGAGGTCACTGTGAACTGGGTACCCCATTCCAGTAAACTCAGGATTCAGTGAAGTCCAAGAGACATTTCGAGGCCCCGAAGCCATGAAAGGCAGACATGGTGGTAAGAACCATGCCGGGCTCTGTGCGCCCATCCCAGCCTCGGCGGGCTTTGTGGCTAGGATGTGCCTGTGACACTGAGAAGATTGCTGCAGGAACTAGAGCCGCTCATCCTTAGGAAGATGGAGAGGTCACACCTGGTGAGGTCTCCCACGAGCTTGGACACTTGGCTGAATACGAAGCCTCCATCACCAGGCAGACACACTCTAGAGCTTTCTGAGAGACTTTCCCCTGAACGTACCCTCTTTCCCCCCAAGTAAGACCTTGCTGGAAAATAATGAGTCTTGAAAACCAGAGATCAAAACTGCCAGCCCCAGTCAACCAATCCCTGCCTTACCTGCCATCACTATTCTCTGGCTCAGTGGCTGCTCTGTAAGGCAGGTAAGGCAAGGAGAGGCTTGCTGGGACAGCATTTTTGATCTCTAGTTTTCAAGGGTGATTATTTTCTAGAAACAAACCCTGAGACAATGTTACACAGCAGGCTAACCTTGGCTACCTTTTAGGGAATAAGGAGTATGTCAGTGATTAGTTGTATATATTTTAGCATAGCTGCATTAATTAAAATAGTGTGTCTTAAATAAGTATATCTTACTTTTTCATGTAAAAAGTTACAAAATATTTTAATGCAAAAAGAACCATGTCTGGATAATGGATATTGAAAATATGGGATGTGTATATAATGGAATATTATTCAGCCTTAAAAAGGAAATTTTCATGTGTTCTACAACATGGATGAACTTAAGTCAGTCCCAAAAGGATAAATATTATATGACTTTTCTCGTATAAGTTACCTGGAATAGTCAAATTCACAGGCACAGAAACTAGAATGGTGGTTTCCAGGGCTGGGAGAGTGAGGAGTTAGTTTTTAGTGGGTTCGGAGTTTCAGTTGGATATGATAGAAAGTTCTAGTGATGGATGCTAGTGATGGTTACACAAGACTGTGAAGGTGCTTAGTGCCCCTGAACCATACTCTTAAAAATAGATAAAGTGCTGAACACACACACACACACACACACACACACACACACACATACATATTTGATATATATAAAGAACCTGTCTATATATAATGTATATATATAATGTGTATATATATATAATGTGTATATATATATATATATATATATAATGTGTATATATATAAACACAAGTTTTAAAAATCAAAAAAGAAGGGAAAGGAGGCGGGTGGGCAGGAAGGAGACTGTCCCTGGGCCAGAGGTGGAGCAGGACCAGGGTGGAAGAGAGAGTACCGCTGTGAATGAAGTGTTTGAGGACCCCTGTGAGCTGCGGGTCCTCGTTGACATTGAGGAGGTGAGGGAGGGTCTCCATCAGCTGCTGCTCCTGTAAGAGAGGCGGAGAGAGTCGTGTCACCAGGCTGCACCCTCCCCGTCTGCTTCTGCACCAGGCCCAGGTCTGGGGAGGAGGCTAAGCAGGGCTGGGGCGCCTGGGGCCCATGGCAGGGTGGGGGCAGCCGCCGGGAGCCTGAGTGCATCTGGACAGGGCTGTTCCAAGGCACAGCTGCCTGCAGTCGCTGTCGGCTGTCATCCCCTCACCAGCTGCCTCTGTGTTGCTCCCTCCCAGCCCCCGCCCTGCCAGCTTCCGTCCCTCCGGTCTCTTCAGGCCCCTTGAGTCCTCAGCCTCCCTGCTCTCAGCTGTCTGGATGCCCCCAGCTGTCTGGATGACCCTTGCCGGGTCTCTTCTAACACTCCTATCTTCCCAGACCCTGCTGCTGGCTCACTGGTCACCTGGTGTTGATGACAAAAATGACACTGGATTAGCCCCTTGGTTACCTAAGGTGCATTTCATTCTTCAAAGCAAGTATTGACTAGTATCATGCCAATAGAGAATTGACAGTCAAACAAGACTGGAATAAACTCTACAGGCACAAGGAAATTGTGTGTGTGTGTGTGTGTGTGTGTGTGTGTGTGTGTGTGTGTGTGTATGTGTTGCTGGGGATGGAACTCCGGGCTTTGTACATGTTAGGCAAGTGCTCTACCACTGAGCCACACCCCTAACTCCATGCAATGAAAACTTCCAATTCTTAAAACTTCCATTCTGATTAAAAGTAAAGAGGATAAAAATCCTTCCAGCTGGTATTGTTCATGCTACTTGGCCCAGAGTCACAGACCCTGCCACCCCTTACACGGGATGCTGCTTTAGTAGGGCTTCCAGCTGCACCCTGCTGGGTCCTGTCTTTAGAATCCTTGGCCCCGGACCTCCTCCTGGTCTTCTGATGCCACAGACTCCCCTACCCCGCTCCTGCCACATATTCTAGGCTTCTGAGCCTTCCAGGGTGGGCTCTCTCACCTCTCCTGTCTTCCAGATCTGATCTGTAACTTTGGAATGTGCCTGGAGCCTTGTTGCTGTAAGGCTGGGGTCGGTGGGGGTGGCAGTGGGGAAGCAGAGAGGGCAACTCCCTTGCCCACAGATGAAATTTGCATCACAGCCCAGGGGCTGGGAGTGTAGCTCAGCCACAGAGCGCTTGTGTAGCTTTTGCAAGGCCTTGGTTTCCAGCCCCAGCACCAGAAAAAAAAAAAAAATCTGTATTTCTATCCCAGGCCATTGTGATCTGATATTGGTGATGAATGCCAGGAGAGATACCATGGCTCAGGTCACTCTGTACAGACCTCGGGGACAACTCATAACCCTCAAATTCTCCCCAAACTAATGCCAAACACTCAGCCTCACTCATCAGTGTGCACTGAGGCCTCCCTGCCACCCTTCTTTTTGTGCTCTGCCACTCTCCCTCTAGCTCCACCAGTAATACTAAGTCCCGTGTCATATGTCCCATCTTAGGTGTTCACTGACAAAGCCTCACCACACTTGGGCTGATGACAGCCCAGATGGCAGAGCACGTGGAGGAGATGGCCTTGGCGGGGCAGAGGGAGGCTCACCAGGGCCGTGGCCGCATACTGCTGCTCCCACTCTCTCCGGGCCTGCTCCAGCAGGTGTGCCCAGGTCCCCCGGGCAGCAAGAATCCCCAGCTGGCCTTCTGCCAGGAAACAGCAGAGGGTGTCATGCTCTAGGAAGAGGGAGGAGTTTAAGCACCAGACCTACTTGTCAGAGATGAGGCACAGAGTCACTACAGGAAGCTCACCTGGGTTCTCAGTGGAGACGGGGGACCCCAAGGCGGGAAAAACCAAGCTGCGCTTCCATGCGCAGAACTCACTCAGTAGGTCCTATGATAAGCAGTGTTGCTATGTAACTTGTAAGGCATTAGGGCAAGAAGGTCCTTCTGAGGGGAGCTATTCCCTTCCTCCTTCCTGTAGGCTTATGAGGGCGTTCATCTTACACCATCATTGTAGGGAATTCCCACAAGGCCATGGGATTTGAGAAGAATTATAGATTTAGCTTACACTGTCTTTCATGTATTTTGTGTTTGCCCTGTGTAGGTCAACATCGAGCACATGCAGGTTTCAGTGTTAGAGACATCTGTGACAACCAGATTGGTGCATGCACCAGCTGTGGGCACTGACTCCTAATGTAGGAAGTGCTTCGTGGAGGTGGAGGCCGGGAGATGTTCCTGGCAGGGCTGCCCAAACCAGGTCTGAACGCTGTGATGAATGGGACTGTGAAGAAGAGCTGTTACTACCACAGAGTCCAGCTAAGGAGGGGACAAGGGACCAAGGTAAGGCGCATGAGTGCTCTACAGCATTAAATAGATGTTTCAGGCTTTTTATGTTGCCGTATTGATGCTGAATACCTTACCAATTGTACTTCAACGGTTTTCTAGTTTACCTTTGTCATCCATCCCATTTTAAACCATCGATGGGCATAAAATGGTACATGTGGTATGATAAAAATATATGGTGAATATTTAAATTTTTAAAAGATTTATTACAGTAAAAGACACATTGCCATTAATCCCTTCAAAATACTCCCCTTTGCCTTGAACACACTTATCCCATCATTCAGGCCACTTTCTGGAGAAGTTTTGGAAGTCCTCTATCCTGATTATCTTTAGTTGCACTGTTGTGGCTGCCTCAATGTCCTAAATTGATTCAAAATCTTTAACTTTTATGGTCACTTTTATTGCGGAAGAGCCAAAGGTCACAGGGTGCCAGATCTGGTCAATACAGTGAGTGAGGATATGCTAATGTTCTTCCAAGCTCGCCTTTCCATTGGATGGCAGTTGGCAGCAGGATTCAGCAATTTTTGATCATACCTTGTAAAGACACTCATGAAACAAGACTTGTAGAGATGCTTCAAATCATGGCAAGAATGATGGGATAATTTATGACAAACAGCCAACAATTGTCATACTAAATGGGGAGAAGCTAAAAGCTTTCCCTCTAAAATCAGAAACAAGACAGGATGTCCACCATCACCACTACTGTTTAACATAGTTTTCAAAATATTAGCCAGAGCAATTGGGCAAAAGAAATAGAAAAGATATGTATAGAAAAGGAAGAAGTCAAATTATCATTATTTCCAGGTGACATGATCCTTTACAGAAAAGACCCCAAAATTCCAACAAAAGGCTCCTAGAATTAATAACCAAATTCAGCAAAGTAGCAGGATACAAAGTCAACACACAAAATTCAGTAGCATTCCTTTATACCAATACAGACCCACCAAAAAAGAAATTAGGAAAACAATATGTTTTACAACAGCATTGAGAAAAAGCAAATACTTTGGAATTAACCTAACAGAGGAAGTTGACAATGAAAACTACAGTATTCTGAAAAGGAAATCCAAGAGGAGATCAGAAAATGGAAAGATATTCCCTGTTTCTGGATAGGCAGAGCCAATATAGTCAAAATGGCCACGCTTCCAAAACTGTTACACAGATTTAATGCAATTCCAATCACAGTACCAATACCAGTCATCAAAAAACTAGAGAAAATAATTCTAAAATTTATATGGAACCAGAAGAAACCCAAAATAGCAAAAGCAATTTTGGGCAACAAGAGCAAGGCAGGAAGAATCAGAATTCCAAACTTCAATTTATACTACAAAGCCACAGTGATAAAGACAGTATGGTATTGGGAAAAAAAAAATAGACATGTGGATCAATGGGACACAACAAAAGATACAAAAATAACTCCAAGCACATTGAAGTACCTGATCTTTGACAAAGGGGCCAAAAACCTATGCTGGAGGAAAAATAGCCTCTTTAACAAATGGTGCTGGGAAAACTGGCAATCCACATGCAGAAGATTGAATCTAGAGCTAGACCAATAACTCTTACCACATACTAAAATAAATAAAAATGGATCAAAGATCTAAATATTAACATAGAAACAATCTGCTGGGAGATAAAATAGGTAAAACTCTTGGATACATGGGCATAGGCAAGGACTTTCTGAACAGAACCCTAGTTGCACCAGGAATCAACAAATAGGATCATATCAAATTATGTACAGCGAAGGAAACAGCCAACAGAGTAAACAGACAAGTTACAAAGTGAAAAAAAAATTTTTTGCCAGGTATTCCTTGGACAGAGTGAGGTAGGAATAGGGTGTGGCTTGACCTGGCTGGGAAGATGGACATGACCTTGGGAGAGTGGCCTTGACCTGACATCAGCCTGGGGTGCGAAATTCCAATCGCCCCTCTTCTCACAGGATCGAGAAACTCTCACAAGAACAGAATCCAGATAAATGTGAATGGCACCATGAGTTTGCCCCTTCTCTTGCACGCTTGCCCTCTTAAACCCCCTTTGTCCCCTGCTCCCTAACCCATGCTCTATCTTTGGCTCCCCAGTCTCCTACTCCTTTTCAGATCTCTAACTGCAGCAGCGGCCAGCTTTGTCATTCACCTGGCAAAACCAGTCTCCCTTTTGTTACTTAAATAATCTTCCTTAATGCCCTAAAATTCACTCGGGCAATTCATTGCCTGCATGAATAAAGAACCTGAAATATCCTCTCTGAATGCCCCACACCCTCCTGCTTCAAGAGGACTAATATTGAGAATATATAAAGAACTCAAAAAAATTAGATCACCCTCCAAAATAAAAGACCCAGTCAAAAAACGGACAACTGAAATGAACAGACACTTCTCAGAAGGATAAATACAAATGGCCAATAAATACATGAAAAAAGGTTAAACTTCACTCATCATTTGAGAAATGCAAATTGAAAGAACACTGAGATTCTGTCTTACTCCAGAAAGAATGGCTATCATCAAGAAATCAGAAAACAACAAACACCAGTATGGGGGTGGGGGGCTTCTACATTGTTGGTGAGAAGGTAAACTAGTATGAACATTATGGAAACAACTATGGAGATTCCTCAAAAAACTTAAACAAGAAATCCCATTCAACCCAGCTATTCTCCTTCTAGGTACCTTCCCAGAAGAGTTAAAGTCATCATATTACAGTATTGATACATATCCATGTTTATAGCAGCACAATTTATAGTAGCTAAATCTTGGAAGTGGCCTATACATCCATTGAAAGATGAATGAATAAAGAAAATGTGGCATTCATACACAATAGAGTACTATGCTGCCATGAAGAAGGATAAATTTGACTCATTTGTAGGAAAATGGATGCACCTTGAGACTATAATGTTAAATGAAATCAGACACAGAAGTTTAAATATTGCAGGGTTTCTCTCATATGAGAAATCCAAAATATAGATAAAGAGCAAAATAAAACATAGATAATAGGAGAAAAAGAGATGAAGGGAGTAGGAGGGAGGCTAGTAAAAAAATGCAGCTGGGAGGGAAGGTAGGGGAAGGGAAAGTAAAAAGAATTAAGATGTGTTATGTATATGTACCAACTTCTCATGGTGAATATAATTCTTACATACTACAAACTTGTACTAATAAAAATTGAAAATTAAAAATGAATTATGGAATAAGTGTGTTCAAAGAGAGGGGAATATTTTGACAGGGATTAGGGGCAATGCGTCTTTTACTGTAATAATTTTTAAAATTTAAACATTCACCCTATATTGTGATTACCCCTTGTATATCTTCATGGTGCAACTGAAAACTGAGGCCTTAATGCAATGTTTCTTGCTGATTCTGCATTAGAATCACCGACCACTTTAACAGAGATTGGAGACAGAGTTAGAGATGTTCAAAGCGAAGGGGCAGGTGCACTCTTGGTCCTTAACTCAGGATCTGTGACTCATTAGAAGTATGGTGTGTCCTGTACTCTACTCCCTCCCCTTCCAACCCTCAACAACCAGATGCGCTACCATAGCCAGGAGGTCTTCGACATAGTGTCTCCAAGAATAAACTAGATGAATGTGGCAGACTTATTGTGGTCAAGTTGAGCAGGAACACCCAGCTGGACTGAGTTGGGGTGGTTCTGGGCGTAAAGGATCCACCTGAGGACTGTTGCCGACACAGCATGAAGGAGAACGGGAGCAGAAGATGGCGCTGGTTGTTTCCTAGGAGAAGCTCTGTTGTGGCTGGTTCTCCTGAAGGGAACTGGGCTGTTCTCACAGAAGCAACTCGGGGCCTTTTGTCATCGGGGATGGCTGCTGTTCGCTTTGGGGAGCTCTCATCTCCACTGTGAGTGCCATACCTGGGCTGTAATATAGATTTCTTAAGCCTGGACTTACAAGGGACACTGCCGTGGGCTCTCAGCCCCTGATCGGATCTTTTGGGTCTCCAGTACATAGATATTCTGCACTCTTCCTGCATTTAGCTTGTGTGTGTGAGTGTTGTAATGTGTAAATATCCTGTATTAAATCTGCTCTCTTGCAAATATTTGTCTCTAAAAAAGTAACTAATGTAAGAAATTGGTACTGGAGAAGTGGGGTCCTTGCTGTGATGTTGACTGGCTGTGTGGCTTAAGAGCCTTTGGAATTAATTTGGAAAGGTTTTAAGAGACCGGCTGAAGAGGCAGCCCTGAAATCCTCTAAACTTATTTTATGGGAAACTTTGGTCAGAATATGGAAAACCAGAGTAACTGATGGAAACGCTGCCGATTAGGATGAGGCTTGGGAGGCCTCTGTTGAGAAATGGTGCGTCGGCTGCTGGATCCCAGGTGGTATATGTGCACTTTGGCAGAGGTCGCTCTGCATTTTGCTTGTGTTTGGAGACTACCTAGGTGGCAGAAAAACTTCAGTGCAGTCTGGTGTTGGGACACTAGCATAGTTACTGTTGAGGGCTTTTGGCAGGATCTGTGTTGAAAATCGAGAGCAGAGGGAGAGTAGGGTGACTTAAAGTGTTTGGCCAGAGGGAAGCTGTGGATTGCAAGGATGAACAGAGGAAAACATGGTTGTGGAGAAGAAGAGGACAATGGAAAAACAGCCTAAGGCCTTTTACCAGAAGGGAAGAGTGTATTTGGGGAGCAGGAGATCCTTTGGGGCATCTCTTAGTGTTGCCATGCTCTGTTGTTAAAGTTTATGGAAACTAAAGAGTTTTAAAATTTGAAGCCATATTTTTTAATGTGGATGCACTGTATTGGAACATTACGCTTTGTAAACAAGTTATTGTTTTAGAACAAGCAAGAGAGACAGAATGGAGTTGTATCTTTGTAATTTTTGGACACTTGTTTGTAATCAGTGTTGAGACTCCTTTGAATATTTGTTTCTCGTGTGGGAATGAATGCACTAAGAATTGTATTGTTAATGTAAATCTGAATAGACCAAGATATGTTACCTCTTTACAAATCTGCCACTGGAGACTGTGGTTTAAAGAAATATCTGTGGTTATCAAGTTGACTAGAGGTGGATTTTGGTGGACTTATTGTGGTCAGCTTGAGCAGGAACGCCCAGCTGGACTGAGTTGCTGTGGTTCTGGGCATAGAGGATCCACCTGAGGACTGTTGCCAACACAACATAAAGGAGAACGGGAGCAGAAGATAGGGGCCAGCTGTTTCCCAGGAGAAGCTCTGTTGTGGCTGGTTCTCCTGAAAGGAACTCGGCTGTTCTCGTCCCAGGAGGAGTTCAGGGCCTTGCTGTCATTGCAGATGGCTGCTCTTCGCTTCGGGGGAGCTCTGGTCTTCATCTCTGCTGTGAGCATCGTATCTTGGCTCCAATAGAGATTTCTTCAGCCTTTTAGTGCAGACACGGGTGTACATGGGACATTGCCATAGGCCCCAGCTCTTGATTGGATCTTTCAGGTCTCCAGTGCATAGACAGATGTTCTGCACTCTTCCTGCCTTTGGCTTGTGTGTGTGAATGTTGTAATGTGTAAATGTCCCATATTAAATCTGCTCTCTTGCAAACCATTGACTCTAGAAAACTAACTAATACAATGAGAAAATAAACTACTTCAGTGGGCATCACTGAAATAGAAGAAGACAAACTAATCTGTTACTTGTTAATAGCATGATTTGTATTTTCTTTTGTGGCCGTCAGGGACTTAAATCTGCCTTTTATGAAGAAACAGTGACTCTTCCCAGATACTCAATTGGTAACTAAAAACAAGATAAAGCCTGGCATCTCTGCCTTCATTCTGTATCTGTCTCTTCTGTCACCTTGGCTCAGATCCCTGCTCTGCTCAGCAGGTAGGCATGTCAGTCACCTGAGGAATGCCTGTCTAAAATCCGGTAATGTAAGGTTTATTAGCCCTGACTTTACCTAACTCATCTAATAATCTCCCCTTCAAACTGTGGACACAAAGATAAGAGACTAGCAGGGACATCTGGCTGTCACCTTCTGCTCCAGAATCCCTGGAAAGGGTACCCAAACCTACAGTAGCCCTGGACTCTGCCAGAGCCTCTGCAGACTGTGGCTGCCTTCTCCCTGGCCTCCAAGCAAAAGCAATTGCCTTTGGGAACAGAACTGCCCCTCGAACCATAAGAAATCTCCAGAGTGCCAAAACCAGAACCAAGATAATGGTCAACCAGATCTTAGTTCCCTGTAACATCTTGTGCCTTTTCCTGCAGAGCCGGGCCCCTTCAGTTCCAAGCTGCTGCCCCTTCTGTATTTTCTCTTACTTGCCAATTAAAACTTTTCCTGTAATTAGCTGCTGCTGTTTTAGTTTTAATTTGCATTATTTCTGAAGCAAGGTCTCACACGAGCGGGACCCACACAGCCTGATCCCCACACTAGCCTAGGCTGTGAGTTCATTGGTCTGGGTAGAGCACAAGGCCAAGCACTAAACCAGAAGAGTTGGTGGCTGCTGACGCATCCTGGCTACCACCTTACTTAACTGCATGAAGCCAGAAATGTCAAATGGCCCCTGTCCGAATGTGGTAAGCACAATGGCAGTCCTGGTAGAAACGATGGCCTCAAATGAAAATGACAAAGAGACTAAAATGACTATTTTAAAAGGCAGGACTATTATTTCTTATAACTTATAACTGCATGTGAATCCTCGTTGTCCTTAAAATAGTTTGTTTTTTTTTTTTTTAAGGGCGAGCCAGAGTATCTTGAACAAAGCCCCAGAAGGCCCCTCCTACCTGCCCTTGGGCTCCCCTCCAGTTCCACCCGGGTGTCCTTCCCCAGCTCCAGGCCCAGTTGCCACAGGCCTCCAACTCTTTGGCCAGTGCAGACCCCTCCTCTTGCTCTCTTGGGCTGAGCATTGCCTCCTGACTTGGCTTACCTGCCCCTCCAGAGTTTCCACACCCGAGCGGTAGTTGGTTGTTCTCTGCCCTTGACTCTCTTGCCAGCGTGCGGGTGTTGACCACACCTTTGTTTCGGACCTTTTTAGCCCTTTCGTGTACAGAGACAAACAGAAAAGACTCTCTTGAATCCCTCTGTGGCTGGAGCTGAGCCACCAGACCCAGGGCAGCAGCCAGCGTGCTCAGAGGCCCTCAGAGGGGGAGCCTGTCCCTGCTTGGCCACCAGAAGTTCCAACCTGCCACTTCTAGTTCCACCAGACCGTTAGGACCAAAAGTGACTTCAGTAACTTGCATGGCTCAAATAAACATGTGTGGCTCAGTGGGAGTGTGCTGGAACCTCAGGTCCTGAGGTCTGAACACACTGTTAGTCGAGCATCTATATAATCACTTTTGCTGCTGCTGGAATAACTGAAATCCTAGAGCCGTGAGCCACTGTTCTGCCTTGTGTCCCAGGCCAGGAGGGACTTGGGGGTCTCCTGGTTCATTCCTCTCCAGTGTCACCAGAGAAAATATAGAATGCTTCAAATACTGCCTGGGGCATACTTTACTAGTGTGTGTGTGCACGTGCATACAGGTACATGCATCTGTCCAGGAATAAATGTCACAGCAGGAGTCAGCCCCTCAGGGTGGGAAGGAGCAGGAGGTTAGAGCTCAGCGTCTTCCTAGGGTCACAGTGCTGGCTGAGCTGGTCTATCTGACTTGCGAGCCCTTAGATCTGACAAGTGACACAGGGCTGGGAAATCGGCTTCCTTTTCCCTGTGACTCAAGCTCCTGGAACACAGGCCAGGAGTGCCCAGCTGTTCCGTGCCTCCATCAGAGCTGCAGCGGTGGAGCCTGCCTCCGCCTTGGTATGGGAAGGCACAGTGGGGGCCTTGTGGTAGCAGGTTTCCACCCACAGCCACACTCGCCTTTCTAACAGTGCTCAGGAGAAGCAGGTGTGGAATAAGCTGCAGACGCCAACCCTGAAGAGCAGGAACACGGCTCGGGACAGCTCCTGCAAGAGCAGACCTTGTGCAGGGCATTTCCCAGGCTGGTGGATGGAAAGGAGCCAGGTAGTGCTAGCCTCCCCTGGTGAAGAGACACTGTGACCTTCAGGCCTTCTCCGAAGAGTATAATCTCTGCATTGACCCTGGCAGATGAGATAACTAAGCAAAGGGGATGCTGGCAGATTCAAAAGGAGCTGCTGGAAGTTCACCTCTTCCATAGCTCATCTTCATGTATTAATACAAACTCGTCCTACTTGCCTCTTTTCTCTCCTGTGTAGGAGTATGTGAACAGTCATGGTATTTGGCAGGGAACTGCAGGGAGACATACAACGAATCGAATTAGGATTGGCATCCATGCCTCTCCCACCTGAGCCCATGACTCCTCTGCTGTCCAGGACAGACTCACTTATTTGCTTTATTTCCTTTCACTTCTCTGCTCTAGGATCCTCATCCCACAGGCCAACCTACCAAGCAGGAGAGGCCTGGCAAAGGTTGCCCGATTTAGAACACAGAGCCACTATGGTGAAGCAATATTCATAAACATACCTTTCAGCATATCTCAGCGTTGATAAAGTTTCCTCATAGCAGATGTCAGCGGGACTTATGGCCACAATCTGTAAAAACATCCCTTGCAGATTGTTATTTATATAGGGGTTTATTATTACTGATGTTGTGAAAACAGCTAACAGTCCTAGAACAGTTGTGCATCTTATAACTTACAGGACTGTTCAAACCTTACAACTCAGAAAACTAGGCTCAGAGAAAAGTAATACCATCCAAATCGCCCAGCTAGTAACTGGCAGGGCTGGGGTTTGTACCCACCACTGTCTAACTCTGATCCCCAGCTACTGACCTCAGAACCACACTGCTCTGTTGGGTCCCAGCAGTTTTCTCAGGGATTCAAATGATTGTTTAATGTTAGCATTGCAGAGATCAATGAGATTTGTTCATTCTTTGACTGCTGTTTCTATGGTTTCATATCTGGCTGTTGATTTTGGAGTCAGTTTTAGAATTTAGACAGAACTTTCTGAGGACTTGGAGGTGACGGGGGTAACGTCATAACTCCTCAGGGGAGTACATGGTTTGTGGACTTGGAGGCTCAGAGTTCAGAGCACTAAGAGCCTGCTGAAGAATTCTATAACCCTTTTCTCCAGCATGGGGATTAAACCCAGGGAACCTTGAGCTACATCCCCAGCCCTTTTAAAATTTCATATTGAGACAGAATCTTTCTAAATTGCCTAGGCTGGCCTCGAACTTGTGATCCTCTGCTCAGCTTTCTGAGGAACTGGGATTCCAGGGATGTACCACCACAGCCATCTACTTTATAGCTTTAAAAAGCTTGTTCATCGTATCGCCTCACTTCATCACCACAGCAGTACCTTCAGGTGGCCACTTTAGAAATGAAGGAAATGACATTTTAAGATCTGTGCTAAAATTGAGAATGATGGGTTGGGGATTTAGCTCAAGTGTTGGAGCACTTGCCTAGCGACCGCAAGGCCCTGAGTTGAATCCCCAGCACCCGAAAACAAACAAACAAAAAAATTGGGAATGGTGCTGTGGCGACTCTAGAGATTGGAGGTTGGCCTTGAGGATTCTGTATTTTATTTGTTTCCCGAGATGATTGGTGACCACCTCTCACTTCCTCCTTCTAACATTTTTTTTTGTTAAATCATTATAAGTGGGGCTGGGGTGTAGCTCAGTGGTACAGCACATACTAGTGTACACAAGGCCCTTGCTTCAATCTCCAGTGCTAAAAACCCCAAACAAAAACGACAATAACAGAAAACACTCTAACACTTTCGGTTAGTCCTTTCCAGTCCTGCAGACATAGTCTTGCCGATGTCCACACCTAGACATTGTCCTGTTGTCCTCACAGTCTCCGGTAACTCTGTATACACTTGCTTAAACCTGTTGGATTTTAGTCTAACATTCAGAGGCTGTGTTATGTCGCAGTGAGGGGGTGATCCCAGCGCCCCCACGCGTGCTAGCCAAGTGCTCTACCACCGAGCTACACACACCCCAGCACATAAGTGCAGTTTTATTACAAGTTCCTGGCAGGTGGCCCATTGAGACCTACAGGTAACCGACAACCAGAATAACCTTCGAAATGTTTAAAATAGGCAGGATTAGGGATTAAAAGCTGTTTTTACTGGTGATTGGGGGGGGGCTCTCACGTCCCAGCAGGGGACGCTTTTCTCTTCAGCGGGACCCTGTGGGAGGCGAGTTTGCCCAGCTTTGTCGCTCGCTCACTCCAGCTGGTGAGCAGAGAGCCCTGATTTTAGCTTGGTCCACGCATATCGCCTCCACACGGCAGACACCGCGCGGTGCTGAAGGTGTGGAGTCTGCGAGATGGCGCACTCGGTGGCTGTCCGGATGGCGCGCCTGCCTTGCTACAAAACTGACCTCCAACCTCGCCGCGAAGTGACTGCCGATTCAGATAACATGACCTTGCTAGAGTTATGTTCTAAATTGCGTTAGGGTCTTTCAGATAGTGAAAGTAATACATGTTCCAGGCTAGGGTGTAGCCTCGCATGGACCAAGCCCTGGGTTCCATCCCCAGCACTGCAAAAACAGAACAGAAAGTAATATGTTCCTGAAAGTTACAGAAAAGAATAAATTAAAAATTAGCGCTCGTAGTAGAGAAGCTTTATGAGAACACTGTAGTAGAAAAGGCACGAGGGGTCGTGTGGTAACACGCAAGGGTGTGTATATGCAGGTCAATGCAAAGGACTCTATTATGGGTGCGTTGAAAATAATTTTAATCCTAATGACAATGTCAGTAGCTGTAACAACTAAATCAGTCTAAAATCTTGTAAGAAAGTGATTTTACCAAAGTAGTTCTGCTGTTCCCACCGAGAGCCGACTGGAGCAGTTTGGTCAGGACAGAGTCTCTGTAGGGAATGTGCAGGACTTTCTTCCCCAGGGCGGCCTCAGCCAGAGCGCTGCATGAAAAGGAAACAAACAGGAAATCTGACTCCCTGGGGATAGCTCAGTCGCAACCCACAAATCCCGTTTGACCCCCATAAACCTGATAATAACACAAAAGAGCAGAGACACGTCTGTGCAGGGACCAAAGCCAGAGAGCACAGGCTGCTACCCCAAAAATTTAAGTCTAAAACCAAATCCTTGAAATTCTTCTGAAGAGGAAAGAGTGTTGTTTTCCCAAGAAGAATGAGTGATTATTTTACTCAAAGTCCATGGCCAAGAAAGACATCATATTACAGTGATACATGTAATACCATGTTTACAGCAGCACAATTCATAATCGATAAATTTTGAAAGTAGCCTGTATGTCCATCAGCAGATGAGTTGATAAAGAAAATGTGGTATTTACACACAATGGAGTACTACTCTGCCATAGAAGATAAATGGTGACAAAGGTCAATTTCTTTCAGTGGGAGTACCAACTGGGAAGGAGTGTGAGAGAAACTTGGGTTTTGGAAATGTTTTGTATTTTACCCTGAGTGAGGGGAGAAAGAGAAAGGTAGTGATGAGAGAGAGAATATATATACTGAAATGAACACTTGAGATTTGTGTTCTTTACTATAATTTATATCTTAATAAGTTTTTTAAAATGTAAATCCCAGAAGATAATATAGCAGCTTATCTTTTTTATAAAGGTAAAAAATGAGCACCCAGGGCTGTGGCTTTAGGTCAGTGGTAGAGAATTTTGCCTTGCATGTGTGGGTTCCACCCCCAACACCACGCGCACACACAATATCACTAAGCAGTAATATTCACAACCGATAAGAAAGGAGGAAGGGTGAGGGGAGAGAAGCTAAAATTCAAGCTCGTAGATATCTCCAAAGGTAGGGTATGAGAGGAAACTTGCACCAGCTAGGTCTTGGGTCGGGGGATGATTTTCTTAGTGTTTTTTGCTAAATATTAATTAGTTTAAAATATATAGGAGTGCCAGGCATGAACCAATGATAACAGTAAGCCATGAACCAAAGATTGTAATTAATGTAATTTTTCATTTTAGTTTCCCCCTACTCCTCCCTTTTGTAAGAAGAAGGTTTATCTTGTGCGCGTGTATTTTGCCAGTGTTCGGCCTTGTTTTTGAATTTTACAGGTGGTCACAGATAAGAGTTTGCCTTGAGCCTCAGAGGAGATTTTGGACTTGGACTTTTCAAAAATGCTGGAACTGCTAAGACTCTGGTGACACTTGGAGATGGGACCAAATGCATTTTGCACTAAGAGATGTGCTTGAATCTTTTGAGAGGCAGGGACAGCATGTTGTGGTTTGGATCTGAAATGTCCCCCCAGTTCTCATGCATTCAGAGGTGGGGCTTGTAGAAGATGAATGGGTTAGGAGACCCTTACAGCTGACTTGCTGTTAGGTGGGCTGGTCAGAGGAGGCAGGCCACTGGGGTGTGGCATGCAAAGGTGTATCCCTCTTCCCAGCTCCTCCCTTCCATCTCTGCTTCCTGGTCACCATGATGTGAGCAGCTGTCCTCTACCCAGGCACCTCCATCGTGTTGCTTCTTGTTTAAGCCTGCGAATACAGGCTGAAACATGAGTCAAAATAAACACTCCTCCTAAATTGGGGGTGTTGGGTGTTCTGTCCCAACAAGAAAGTGACTAAGAAATCCCTAACCCTTTTTATTTTTTGTTTTGAGGAGGGTATTGCTAAGTTGCCCAGGTTGGCCTTGAATTGAGATCCTCCTGCCTCAGTTTTCTTAACTGGAATTGTGGGTGGGCACTACTGTACACAACCAATTAGTAATTAATGCCTGTTCCCTGGTTACTTACCTGATAACGTTTCCTAAATTGGTTAAACTCAAGTTAACTCGTGATCCTTCCCTCAGTCTGTCTCCTTCGGATCCTGAAGATTTCTGTCTTTCACTTCCTGCTAAATCCACCAAATTGATGCTGGATTGTTTGGTGAGGGCTCTGTCTAAGAAAACCTATAGAAATACACCCAGGTGGTCTGTTAGAGTGCTGTGTGCTACATGCTACGTGGGAAGTCAGCCTAGTCCACATGCTTAAGTGGTTCTTCTAACTGTAGTTTAGACTAAAAAAAATGAAGTTTCCCACTTAAAGTTCTCTTTACAATGGCATTTTACAATACTGTATTGCCAGGTCTACCCAGTGGCCTCACTTGCCCCTTCCCATTTCTGCAAAGCTCTTTTCCAAAGCAATGTTAGATACCAAAAATATAAACCACCATAGGAAATCTACAAAATAAGTAACTATTTCAGGATTGCATACTCCTGTAGTAAAATGAACACGAATGTTAGAATTCTACAGATTCTCTTGCAGGCTATGTGAACTTTCTGTGTGTCAACTTTCAGTTGTCGAATGGTAACAGTACCACATTATTGAGAGGCTCAGGGCAGGGTTCAAGATAGTAGATGCAATGGGTCTAACACATGCCTGGCATGTAGTATGAGGTGTTAGCTGACCCCACTAAAGAGTATGGCAGCGTGGTGCTAAATATCTTCACTTGTTTATGTTCAGCTGACTTCTTCCCTTGCCCCTAAAATAAGAAGTTAAAAAGCAGCATAGGAAACCATATTTACAGGAGTTTCTGTTTGTTTTTTGCTAGTGGGAATTGAAACTGGGGCATTGAGCATGCTAGGCAAGTGCTCTAGAGATGAGCTACATCTCCAGCCTTTTCTTTTTCCATAATCCTGCCTCAACCCCCTGAGTAGTTGGGGTTACAGGCGTGTGCTGAGAACCCTGGCCCCCATATATGGTTTCCCCATATGTAAAGTTTATGAGTTTTACTAACATTGTAAAGCCAAATGAATAGCACTTAAAAGTTTACCAAGTTCTCTAAAATGCAGTAATCTCAATCAAACCTCCCAACTTTCCTGGGGGGAGGGCTATTCATCCTATTTTACACAAGAGGAAACCAAAGTCAGAGAGATTAAATTATTTCTCAAAAGTCTTAGAACTGGTGAACAAAAGAGGCAGACACAGTCCAGTGTTTGTCTGTTATTCCTGGTGAGTGCAAGATAATTTTCATCAATTACCATTTTATCTATTGCTGGTACTATGACTTGGAGGACAGAGGTGGCCCAATCACAGCTAACTCTAACATTCACCCAGAATTTGTGAATAATCATTTCTAGATCACCTGAGGATATTGTATAGCTCACTCCCTGATACCTGCCAAGAAATATGGAGGAGAAAAGTCCACTCTAGTTTACCAAAGACTTAGTGGAGTGTTATGTGGATTACCCAGTTCCAAAGAATCAATCTTGGTACTTCCAGGAGTAAAAAAGTTACTTCAGTATCTTGTGGGGCCTTGGGCTCATGGATCTGAAATCTCGGCCTCATACTGGTGATGCATGGACTTGTTCCTAATATAATTCTCCAAGATAAACCACAGAGTGACTCTCAAATCTTCACAGTTTACTCCTGGGTCAATGTGGGGTCAAAATTCTTTCCTCAGATCATAGAATTTACATGAGGGAAAACAGCCAACTATGGACACTTTAGGCATCTGGTAGATTGTATGATCAACCCACTATCAGTAATGGTCTAAATTAGACCAGGACAGGGCACGGATGCTGGGGGAACAGGAAAAGACCGGGTACCTCACTTTTTTTTTCTCTTTTGTGTGGGGGTGCTGGGGATGGAACTCAGGGTCTTGCACTTGCTAGGCAAGCGCTCTATCACTTGAGCTGAATCCCCGACCCTTGGTACCTCACTTTTTCTTGTTTCTGACCATCTAGAAGTGGTGGCCACCTTAACCCACAGGTTAGATCTGGAAGGATTCCATAACATCCGCTGCATTTTGCCACTGGGAAGCTTGGCAGAGGGCGCCCTGCTGGAGGCAAGACTAGGGCGTTCATGGGACTGACCTGCTTGAACTGGATGGTGGTGACCATGTGCGACCGGCTGCTGCTGGCATTCATGTTGGTCGGAGCTGTGGTCCTGATTTTTGTCCCTTGTTCCATCAGCTTTTCAATCTGTGCGTAGTTCTCACAAGGCACAGACTTCAGACCTTCCACATAAAAGCCCAGGTGCTGATCTTCCCTGACTTTCAGCCCCCCGGGTTTTCTGGTTCTACAGAGCAAATCTCTTATCTGTAGAAAAAAGAAGAAACAATGTAAATTTCAAGAAAACTTTACTTCTCTGTCCCTGCCTACGATATAATAAGCGTTTGACAAATATTTACTGGATGAATGAATAAATACTAAATTTCTGTAGATAACAGATAACCTCATAAATAAGCTAAGTAAGAAACAGGGAAATGGGTAAACAAGAAGATTGGGAAAATCAGTTGTAGCTATTGGAACCAGAGCCTAATTTTTAAAAATTTTAGAAATTAAGTTTTATTATTTAAGTACCTAATCACGGGGTACTTCCTAAGCACGGGGTCGTCCTTGTCCACACAGGCCCTAACTTGGTCAGCGCTCAGGCAGGCTGGCCGGAAGCACCCGAAGGGCTGGCTGACTGTGGTCAGTGCTGGGCACGGGGAGGAATCCACAGTTGTCTGAATTTAAAAGATGCTTTTAGAAATTCTGTGTTTGGGAGCTGGGGGGAGATGGCAGAATGGAAGTAACACTTAGGCGATTCAGCAATGGAGCAGAGTTAGCCCATGGAAGGAGAAAGTATCTCACTGTGCAACGACAGTGAGGAAGAGCTCTGGGAACTAACAAACACGCAGAAGGAAACATGAGCAGCTCAGAGGAGGGCACCACAATTCTCAGGCCTTCACCCCATTTCTCTGCCGGGACACAGCAGTCTCCAAGCAGCAGGCATAAAGCAAGCAGCCAGTTCAAGCAACCCAGGAGGAGCCTTGGTCCACCCAAGTCCCACTCCAGCCCGAGAGTTAGGACACAGCCATCATTATCTCCACTTGTCCAGGGAGAAGCAGAACATGGCCAGAGTCAGATAACTGTCCTATCCCAGCACTCTGGGAAGCTGAGGCAGGAAGATCACAAGTGCCAGCCCATCCTGGGGAACTTAGTGAGTTAGTGAGACCCTTCCTCAAAAATATTTAAAAATTTAAAAGGGGCTAGGGATGAACCTCCATAGTAGAGCAGTTGCTTAGCATGTACTAGACCCTGGGTTCTACTTCCTGCACCGCCAGAAGGAAGGAATGAAAGAAGGAAGGGAGGGAGAAATTCCATACCTGCCACTGAAGTGGCTGGAGAGAAAGGGGCTTAGGATGAAGCTGGAGAGGCAGGTAGAGCTGGGTAGTCAGCTCCAGGATAAAGGGCTTTTCTGAAGGACAGGCGATTGGGGTCCTTGATGGTTATTAGGATGCAGAAAGTCAGTCGGGTTTGTCAGAAAGTATAATCTCTAACGCTGGGAGCGTAACTTGGCGGTCGAGTGCATGCTTAGCAGGCGTGAGGCCCTGGAGTTGATCCCCAGTACTACCTCCCACCCCTGAAAAAAAGAAAGAAAAGAAAGTATGATTTCTGTTACCTGTTCATTGTAAATTTCCAGCATACTGAATGTAACCTGCATAGAGAATAATACAAGTAAATATTCTCTGAAAATAGGTCATCTTTGAGCGGAAAAATTCCCAACAGAAATGTCCTACAAAGAGAAAAGCTAATATTGAATACAGTGAAGCCCTATTTCAACATGCAGTGGGTTCTCCACTAATTTTAGTATATGTGCTGCTGAAGCACGCACTCTCAAGTAATTTTAATGACTTTAGAGAAGTTCTTGAAATTGAAAACAGGTACAGAACAGCATGTATGTGTGCTTTAGTCTCACTTGCTCACCCTCAGTCTGACCAGATGTAGAGGAAAAGGTTGTTTTTTACCCTTCCATGGTTCCGGACTGTTGCTCACCCTGCTTGTGCCTCTCAAACAGGATTGGAAAAATCTGAGTGGTTCTAGCTCAGACAAAAAGCCTAAAATCTAGTAGCCTGCACCGTGGAAAAGCCAGCTTGTCTGCTCCTTCCCCTGTGATGAGTTTGCCAGTCAGTTCTCATTGCTATAGCGCTTCCAACTAACTTCAGAGTGTTTCATGTAAAACTAGCCAAATGGCGAAAGGTTAACAGACAAGGAAAGTCTCTAATATGATAGAGATCAAAACAAACAAGTAAAAAAGAGAAACTCAGAGAACACAGTTTATAGACATTTTCTTAAAAATCCTATAATTTATAGCTTCAAAGAGAGAATTACATCCACAAAACTTTATATGTTTAAAAAGACAGAATAAGCAAGAGTATCTGCAAATTAAATTTATGAATGACAGCCAAGATAAAAATGTAGAACATAGTTGAAGGGATCTTCTAGAAAGTGGAACAAAAAGACCAAAAAATTGAAAGGTGCTAAAAGACAATAAAATTGCAAGACAGGCAGTTCACAGTCCAATTAGAATTCCCAGAAATGGAAAACAGAAGAAACAGAGGGGAGAAAATGGTAAGTGAAACAATATTAGAAAAGTTTCCTAGAATCGAAGGACAGGAATCTTCCCATTGAAAAGGGTCCCCTGAGTGTCCAGTATGATGAACGAGAAAAAGACACATGAAGACATCAAGGATAAAAAGAGAAGATCCTCAAAACTACTGAAGAGAGACTGATCCCCAAAAGGGTCACATGCAGAAAGTGGGAATCAGAGTGGCAGCAGACATCTCAGCTGTAATATTGGAACTTGAACGATACAGGAAAGATGTTCAATATTAAAGAGCTACAATTCTATTCTGGGAACCCTGCAAGTGTGAAGGGAAGAAAAGATATTTTCTGCTTCGCAGAGGAGGCAAACAAATGTGTGCCAGGTGTACCTTTTCTGGAGAAGTTGCAGCAAAAGGAGAGAATAAGCCACACAGAGGAATACATTTTATTTAAAAGTCAGGAGCCAACAAAGAACAACTGTTGAGGTAAAGTTCCAGAATGGCATTTGCAACAGGCCTGGAGAAACACTGCTCCAAACCATAGCTAAAGAATAGATCTGTCCTTCTCAAGAAACACGGGGAGAACCAAGGAAAACAAGGAAACTAATGTGATTGAGGGTACAGAAAATATTGCTAAAGAGTATATGACAGGGCTTTGGAGCATTTAGGAAACAGATTTATAGAAAACTAGATATAACACAGAAGCCAAAGTCCACTAAAAACTCCAAGAAAAACAAAGAACAGAAAGGATATATGCATTATTTGGTTCAGCAGTAAACAATATTTGCACAAATACAGAGTCTGCCAAAAAATGTATACATACTTCAGCAGTTTACCATAGTAATAAATGTCTGGAAGCTGGTGGCCACCACTCTGAGCACCTCTTGTAATTGTGGAGCCCAAAGGTAACTTGTATTAATCTCACGATGTCTCAATAAATTTAGCATTAAAATAGTTACACAAGTTTTTCTTTTCCTGATGTATTTTTTTGGCATCACTATAGAACTAAAAGGTTAATCACTACAGTGAGTCCCTGACTTACACATGAATTCTGTTCTGAGAGAACACGTGTAAGTAGGATTACTTCTTAAGTCCAAAAAAGTGACTTTATCAGTGCGACAGACTCACGTGTTCCATGATCTTGTCCTTGTTCTTTAGATGTGCCAAAAGTTGAATGATTCATGTTATAAGAATGAGTAACGTCTACCATCTTTTTGCCTCAGTCCAATCTCTCGGTTATTTTCACTTTTGTTTCCACGGTTGTTGCTTTGCTTCCTAGCAGTCCCCTCCACACCAGCCCTGCTTTTCCTCTTGCCTCTGGACATCGTGGGCTCTGACTGAGAGCAGTTCTACTGCACGCTATCACACTGTGCAGTAAGCACACAGCAGCACAGCTGTGAGAATGAGCAGACACGTGAGCTGCTGTGATTTGGTCGCATCTACAAATGTTCATAATGTGAGGTCCATTCGTATCTGAAAGTTTGCAACCCAAATGTTCCTAAATCGGGGACTTATTATATAGATTTATAATAAAACTTTTATAATATAACTATGCAAGAATGGTGAGAGAAAAAGGATCATGCTGTGGGCTATGTGCATGGCAGAGCTAAATTGTCTTCTACACTATTGGGAAGAAAATGCATACTGTCCTTGATTGCTTTTTAAGAGAAAGGGCAATGCTATATAGTTAAATATGCAGATAAAAAGGGGGACATATCGCCACCATCTCCCATGAGATGGGAACTAGGCAGTAATGAGAAAGAGAAAGGGGTGGCAAGAAACTGGCGTTTTCCAGGCTATGAGCCTTTTGGTACTGTTTGGTTTTTAAAACAGCTTTATTGAAATGTATTCGCAGTGCATATAGTTCACCAATTTAAAGGATGTGATCCAGTGGTTTTTAGGTTCTAGTTGGCAGTTCAGAGTTGGAAAAAACTGCATCTGTTTTGAACGTGGACAGATTTTTCCCTTGTCATTGTTCCCTAAACAGCGCAGTGTAACAACATGTACAGAGTATTCACATGGGGTCGTGTTAGAGTAAGTGACTGAGAGATGACTTAAAGTGTACGGGAGGATATAGCCACAGTCTGTGGGACAGATGCCGTGACAATACGAGACCGAACCTCGTCTCGGTCATTTCTGGGTGTCCATGAGGGCCGGGCTGTGGGTCTTGAAACAACTCCCCATGGGACTGAGTGGGGGCTAGACTCACAGAGCTGTGCAGGCATCACCACGGCGCATACTGAGAAAGTACTGCCCCCCGCAAAGAAACCCATCAGCAGTCATTCGCTCCCCATGCCCGACATTCTCCCTTCCCCCAAGCCCCAGGAACCACTCGTCTTTCTACCTCAATGTGCTGTTTCTGACCGTTTCATGAAAATACCATCAAACAACACATGGCCTTTTGCATCTAGCTTCTCTTCCTTAGCGTAATATTTCCAAGGTTTGTCCGTGTGATGGGTGCTAGAATTCTATCCTCTTTTAGGGCTGAATAATATTCCATTATAGGACAGACCACATTTTCATTATTCACCAGCCAATGGACATTTAGGTGGTTTCTACTTTTTGGCTTTTGTGACTATGCTTCTATGAAATACTCAAGTTTTTATGTGGACACACACTTTCATTTTTCTTGAGTATCTGAGTTCTTAAACTATATTTGTATTAGTTCAAAAACTTTTAAATTAAAAATATAAGAAGCCTACCAGGTATGGTGGTGCACACATAAGCTCACCACTTGGGAGGCTGAAACAGGAGGGTTACCATGAGTTTAAGGCCAGCCTGGGCTATATAGTGACTTCAAGGCCAGCTTGAACCGACTCAGCAAGACCCTGTCTTTAAAAAAAAAAAAAAAAATTTTAAGAAGGGAGGCATAATGGCACAGGTCTGTAATCCAAGCGTTCTGGGAGGCTGAAGCAGGGTCACAAGTTCAAGCACCACCTGGGCAATTTAGCAATTGAGTGAGACCCTGTCTTCACATAAGAAAGGGCTCGGGATGTAGCTCAGTGCAAAGGCCCTAGGTTCCATCATAAGAGAGAGAGAGGGGAGGAATAATGATATTTAGTGAGTGATGAGATTATGAATAATTTCTATGCTATAATTTAAACACATTCCTTTTAAAATCAGAAAAATGCCAGGCATGGGGATTTATACTGGTAATCCCAGCACTTGGGAGGCTGAGGCAGGAGAATTGCTATAAATTCAAGGCCAGCTGGGGCTGCATAAAGACACCCTGTCTCAAAAAGCCAAATAAAAATTTAGAAAAATAAGATGAAAAAATGGGGAACGCACAGTTGAATTTTCATAACACCAATTAATTTCTTCTGCTGTTTAGAGACTATGCTTACAGTGTCATTTTATGGTCACATTTTCCAGCTGATCAAGTTAATGTTGCTGATCTTGGAAAACCACAAACCTTCCCCGAATCTAAAATTTAATCTTGACTCTTTTGTGCCAGGGCAAGCAAGAAATTCTGCTACGACAAACAAATAATGAACTAACATTCTTAGAGTTCCGGAGTAGCTCAGTGGTAGAGAGTACGTTTAGCATGAACAAGCTTCTGGGTTCAATTCCTGACACCCAAAACAAAACAACGAACCAACAAAGTAACATATTTTATTTAGAAATAAATTTATATGAGAATATGTCCTCTACTGTGGTAGAAGAATGAGGCGAAGGAATTCATAAACTTCAGTCAGGTGAGGTTTGTGTTATGACCTCAAGAATAATCCCTCGTTTCTGTCAGCAATTAAGATGTCTGTTTTCTTGACACACACAGTGCCTTTTACAGCTGTTTCCTTGGGGCTGGGAATGTAGCTCAGTGGCAGAGCACTGGCCTAGCATGGCCTCGGGTTTGATCCCCAGCACTGAAAAAAAAATGAAAAAGACTAAAACATTCCTTGGGTTTACTTCTACAGAAGTTGACAAGTTCAATATCTTTACCTACAACATGATTTCAGAAACATATAAACATTTTGGTACAGAAAATTTACAAAGACGCTGGGGGGTGGCGTAGCTCACTGATAGAGTATGTGCTTAGCATGCCTGAGGCCCTGGGTTCAATGCCCAGTATAGAAAAATAAAAAACCCAAACCGCAAAACAACACCAAAATCTGAAGTAGAGATACCGACGACTTTCATTTGGGGGAAGTTGTCCAAAATGAAAAAATGTCATTCTTCCGAGAAGAGATTTTAGAATAATGCCTACCTGATATTCTTTTTTTTTTTTTTTTTTTTTTTTGTGGTGCCGGGGATTGAACTCAGGCCCTTGTGCTTACAAGGCAAGCACTCTAATCACTAAGCTAAATCCTCAGCCCCCTACCTGATATTCTTGATTTCTCTCTTGACTCTCAATTGTTCGAAAGAGCTCCTCACACACTCTTGGAATAATACCCTTGTCTGCTCCAAAGCCAGTCATGGAGTAGCTCTTTCCGGAGCCGGTCTGTCCGTAGGCCAGGAGAGTAGCATTGTAACCTTGCCAAGCACTGTCCAGAATTCCCCTCCCGATGTCCTGGAAAACGTCTCTCTGCAGAGATGACAGGGATTATGCTCCTGACTTCTTGCTGTGCTCTTGGAGCCTAATAAATATTCTGGTTTTAATAAGTTCCACCTTCATTTGTGTCACATGACCTACTCAAAATAAAACTCGGATGCCCTCTTAGAACCAGTGGGATAAAATGAAACCAAAAGGAGATTTGTCAATTAGAAAGGCCCTACTCATTCAGATTTGCGGGCCACATCAGGTGTATCTTGAGCTGCCTTGTATCTATCAGTAATGAATTTGTCTATTTATAACCTTAATAAAACATGGCTAGGTCTTTGAAACTGAGCAATTAGACAAAAAAAATTTTTTTTCAAGGCACTGAGATCAGTCAAAGCATTTTCAACTTCTTTATTCTTAACCCAAACAATTACATCATAAAATACCTACGCTAATTTTAGCCCCCTGTGGGTGAGCTCCCACCTTTTTTGCCAGACCTAGTGGTTCTGAAGCATCTCACAACTTACACCTGTGTGCGTGTGTCCTACTGTAGTTCAGGTCTGGAATGTCCCCTAAAGGCGCGTGTGTTCAAAGGCCTGGTCCCTGGCTTGGTGCTGGAGGTGGCGGAAGCTTCGAGAGGCAGAGCCTCAGGCTCGAAGTGGAACTCAGTGGTAGAGCCCTTCCTTAGTACGAACGAGGCCCTGGGTTTGATTCCCAGCAGTGGAAAAAGTAAGCAAGGCCGCTGTCAGCATTACATGACATGGTGTGTTATGGTAAACTTTTTATAAGTGGGAGTACACTCTAACATAATGATAAACCGAGTGTGGTGGCACACGCCTGCTTGTAATCTCAGCACTTGGGAGGCTGAGGCAGGAGGATCACCGTGAGTTCGAGGCTAGTCTGGGCTACATAGTGAGTCCAAGGTCAGGTTGGTGAGACCCTCTCTCAAAAATGAATGAATGAATGAATGAGTGAGTGAGTGAGTGAATGAATGACAAAAAAGTCAGGCATGGTGGTGCATGCCTCTAATCCAGCACTCTGGGAGGCTGAGACAGAAGGATCACAAGTTCCAGCCCAGCCTGGACAATTTAGTGACGTAGCAAGAGCCTCTCTCAAACAAAAAAAAAAGAAATCTGAGGATGTAGCTCAGAGAAAAGTCCTTGTGTTAGATCCCCAGTACTGGAAAAGAAAAGGGGGTCTGTTACTGGACACTCTGTTCTGTTCATTGATCTATTTACCTATCTTTAAGCCAATAGTTACATAATTTTATAGTGGGGTTTAACTTCTACTTTATTCTCTTTCAAAATAATTTTGACTATTCTAGATCCTTTACAATTCCATATAAATTATTGAAATAGTTTATATCAATTTCTATAAAAACTGCCTGCTGATATTTTGATTGGGATTGTTTTGAATCTTTTGATCAATTTGACTTCCTAAAAATGTAGATTCTTTGGATTCCTTTAAGTCCTAGTATCACTAATGTTTGTAGTGTCCATTGTATAGTTTTTGCACATATTTTGCTAAATTTATCCATAAAATGTTTCGTGTTTTTGATGCACTTGGAAATATTTTAAAATTTCAATTTCATTTGTTTATTGTTTAGAGAAAGATACTATTCATCTTTTGTTTATTAACTTTTTTTTTTCTTGTGCTGGGGTTGAACTCAGGGTCTTGTGCTTGCAGGGCAAACACTCTAACACTGAGTTAAATCCCAGCCTATTTATTAACTTTTTAAACACACTTATGGACTGTGATAACCTCTCCTGTTCCCCATAGATCCCTTAGGATGTTTTTTATATAGATAACTGTGCCATCTGTAAATAGTTTTACTTCTTCTTTTTCAATATGCATGTCTTTTATTTCCTATTCATTGTCTTATTGCTCTAAAACATGTAGTAAATATCATATAGAAATGATGAGAATGTGTAATCTTCCCTTGTTCCCAATCATAGGGAGAACACATTATTTCTCCATCAAATGTGATATAACTCATGTTTTTCAAAGAAATTCTATTTCCTTTTCAGTTCAAGATTGCTGAGAGGTTTAAAAATTATGCTTAGGTGTTAAATTTTGTAAAATGATTTTTCTGCACCCAATAATATATACTTTTCCCCTATATTTCTGATTAAATGATGAAAATGTTTCAAATGTTAAGCCAATCTTATACTCCTAGGAAAAATGTCCCATTTGGTAATGATATATTATTTTAAAATATATTATTAAATTGTTTGCTAACATTATAGTAATATTTTTGTGTCTATATATAATATATTGGTCTATCATATTTCTGTAATATGTTTGGCTGTTTTTGGTATAACACTGGCCTCAAAAAATTTAATGGGGAAGTGTTACTTTTATTGTGTGAAAGATTTTTTAATAAAATCTCATACTTCTTCATTTGGTAGAATTCACCAGCAAAGGCATCTGAGCCTATAGTTTTCTGTGCAAGATTTTTAACTATAATTTCTTTACTAGGTATAAGGCTACTTGTATTATCCATTTCTTTGAGTAAATTTTGATAGCTTGTATTGATGAACATATTGACACTAAGTTGTTCATAATATTATCTTATTATTCTTTGAATAGCTATAGTAATGTCTCTCTTCCTTTCGGACCTTCATACATTATATCCTTTTTTCTTGGATCAGTTTTGCTAGGTGTTTATCAATTTTATTTATCTTTTCTGAGAAACAGATTTTGGTTGCCTTAATTTATCTCTATCACTTTGCACTTTGTATTGAATTAATTATTACTGCTATTATTTTGTTTCTTCCTCTGCTTGACTCGTTTAATTTCCCTTTTTTCCCAAAATTTTAGGTAGATGCTTATAGTATTGAGATTATTCTTCTCTAATATAAGCTTTGGTGCTATGCAGTTTCTTCTGAGAACTGCTTTAGATACATCCCACAGATTTTGATAGGTGTTTTGATTTTTATTGAGTTCAAAATAGTTTCGAATTTCTGTGTCTGTCTGTTTTGTAACAGAACGCTGCAGATCGGGTGATGTATAATGGACAGAAGTGTATTGCCTCGTAATTCTAGACTCTGTCAAGTGCAAGCTCCATGGCCAGCAGCAGCCTGAGGGGCCATCTCGGTGAGTCCTCTCATGGTGGAGTGGGAGGGGTGAGGGAGCGTGAGGGAAAGAAAGGAAAATAGGCCTGACTCACCCTTTTCATCAGGAACCCAGGCCCATGAGAAAGGCACTAATCCACTGAGGTGACCTAATCAGCTCTCCAGGCCCCACCCCAGCACCGTTGCGCCAAGGAATAAGTTGCCAGCATAGGCGCTCTGGGGGACCCAAGTAAACCACAGCAATTTCACATGTGACTTCTCACATGACATATCAGTTATTTAGAAGTCTGTCATTTTCCAAATATCTCTTATTTCTTTCTGGTGGTCAGAGACTAATATGATTCAGTTGTTTTATATTTATTCAGACTGGTTTTATGATCTGTAATATGGTCTATTATGATGAAGATAAAGATACCTATTTGGACTTTAAAAGAATGTGTAGTGTTGTGGTTGAGTGTTCTATAATATAATTATTGACTAGGTTAATGGTGTCTTCTTGAGCTTCTATAAAATTATTGGTTTTTAAATTAGTTACTAAGATAGTGTTGAAATCACGAAACACTATCATCGACTTTTCTATACTTCTTTCCACTTCTACTGGTTTTTGCTTCATGTACTTTGAATTTCAGTTATTAGGTGCATATCCATGTAGTATGCACCTTTTGTAGTTTTCTTTTTTTGGGGGGGTTGCTGCGGATCAAACTCAGGGCCTTGCACTTGCTAGGCAAGTGCTCTGCCACTTGAGCTAAATCCCCAGCCCCTAGTTGTGTTTTCTTAAAGGGCTGATTCTGTATCATTATGAAATACTTCTTGTTCTGAAGTCTCCTTTGTGCGATGTAAATTGGCCTATCTAGTTTTTATTTTCTTAGTATTTTCATGACATACATCTATTTCTTTCTTTATATTTAAATCAGGTTTCATATAGACAGATATGGTTGGATTTTGGCTTTTCTACCTGATCTGACAATGCTTACCACTTAATTGGCATATTTTGACTATTTATATTTAATGTGATAGTTGACATTTTTCGCATTAAATCTGACATACAAGTTCTGTTCTACTTATCTCATCTTCTCTTTCTTTTCCTGCTGTGTGTTGTATTGACCCTGTTTTAGAAGTCTTTTTCCTTACACATGACTCATTTGTTAGTTAGGCCTGTTTTATTTTTTCTTAATGGCTGTATCCTGGCATTCATGAGACCCTTTCAGGGCCTTTGTGAATTGGGATTTTTGCGATCACATGAATCTTTGCCTTTTCCACTCTCATTCATGACCGCAGAGGGAAGTGGATTGGTGGAGTTTGCCAGAGACCACGTAATGTGATAAAAATACTCCACATAGGGTGGAGAGGTCAGACATGAAGAGATTTGGAAGACAGTGTAAAACAATGCCATTCCTTTCAGCATGGGCCTGGATTTAAAAAAAAAAAAGTTATGCTGTTGTGTAAACCACCATTTCTGTTGTGTGTAGGATTCTTGGTTAAGTACACAGTTCTGGGTGGCCTCTGGCTTGGATCTTCTGACAGCGCATCTGCTGTCATCTGTGCAGGTCCTGTGTCTTCTTCCCTTTGTCATTTTAAAAAGTTTCTCACACTGATTGGATCACAGCAATGTAATTAAAATAGGACTCATTATGTTTTCTCTCTGTTATTCTGCTTATGGCTCATTAAGCTTCATGGATCTGTGGGTTTATATTTTCCATCAAATTTGGAAAACATTTAGTCATCTTTTCTTCAAATATTTTTCCCCCCACCTTCACTTATTCTTTATGTGACTCCAATTACATAAGTGCTTGAGAGTCTCCAGAGGCTGCTGAAATTCTGTTCATCTCCTCTTCCCTATTTGTCTTTCAAAATAGTGCAAACATCATACCCCTTAATAAACCACTCTAAAATACATTCTGTCCAGATTAAAAGGACCACCTCTCCTTTGTAACCCATTGTATCCCATACTATTATCAAATATCCTTCAGCATTTGAATGTACATACTTGCCTGTCTCCACAAACAAATTGTGAGAAACCTTAAGACACAGCAATTTATAGCACATATGTTCAATAAAACAGAAGTTCTTAAAAGTTGAGCGTCACAAACTTTCCTTATTTTGCTTAGCTCAGCAAGAGAAAATATAATTAATTGGACTGCCTTTTCAAAGTATACCCACACCTTGCCAAGTCAACTAATTTAAATGTCTAAAAATTATTTAGACAGAAGCTACATCTTTGGACTTCATGTTCATCTTGGAAAAAAGAATACATTTAAGATAAAACTCTCATATGGAATTATTTATGCATGCATGCATAAAAATTACTGAAGTGCTTACAGTGTAACAGTACATCATAAAATAGAGCAAAATAAACTACTAAAAAAACTCGTTTTAAAACAATTTTACCTAGCTCGCAAATTTATTAGTAGGATCAGCTGAAATAAGGACACCATTTTTATCCTTTTGAAATCCACTGTGAGACCAATATGCCAGGTCAAAAGTAAACGTCTTCACGTGCTCTGGATTCTTAGGGTCTTGTATAGTGGTTGTGGTCCTGGAATACATGGAAATCACACATTTGCTCCCAGAATTCTTCTCTCTCTACAGTCAAATTACAGAATTAGAGTCAGTCATGATTTTTCTTTGTTATCCAAGTTAATCGTTTTGTGAGTCTTTATACCTAGCAGGAAGTTAAGCTAGAAATTTACCATTCAAATTTTTTTCAAAACTGTGTTATTCTTAGCAGCTGACATGATGAGTGGTGGTTCCTGTAATCCCTCTGAAGTTTTGAAGGTCTTGCCTCAAATTCTATTAATTTCCTGAGAATAGCTGGATCTTTAACACACAGTCATACTAATAGCAATAACTACAGCAGTGAAGAGATCAACTTCCAACATTATTGCCTCCCTCCCAGTTGAAACTAGTGAAAATTATCAGTAATGAAAGACCCATATAAAGCCCCTGAAAATATCCTGAGGACAAACAGCAAATAAAGAAACAGAACTTGTACAGACGTCATTAGGAAAACAAAGCTGGTGGTATTTGAAGCAACACAATTTCACACCACTCTCCTGCCAAAGCAGAGACCCCACTCTGGACTATTACAGCCAGAAGCGCAAGGCCCCTTCTCTGTTCTGAACCCCGGTTGGAAGGCTTTTGTCCCAGGAGGATCAGGACAACAGCCAGCATGTCTCATCCTGTCTGTCTTCCCGTTGGGGCAGTGAAGTCCTGGGTCAGGTGGGGCCTGGCTCTCTTTTCTGCCCAGCTCATAGAACGGAGGCTCCGTTTTGGTTATAGCATCCTGAGAACATTGACGTCCTGAGCGTCTTTGTCTCCCATCCTGGCTGAGATGATGGTCCACACTAGGGTGGCCCTCTGAGAGGACCTCAGACTGCTGTCCCTCCTCCACTGGGTGCTCGGGTCTTGGAGCAGGGCTGTCCCGCTCCAGAGCCGTGTTGGGGTGGGGATGGGGGAGAAGTGACTTATGGCCCATGGTGTGTCACATCTCCTCCTAACGTACCTTTCTGGGGAAGAGAGCTTGAAGAAGGTGGCTCGTAAGTGGAAGACAATGGAAGGCTGCCAGAGAGAGTCAAGACATTTGTAAAATTAAGTGTCCTTTCATTTGCAGGGTGGGGGAGATTGGGGAAGAAGACAGCTGGAAAGTACCCTTGTAGCCTTGTACAAAATGTCCAACACTGATCTTGGAAATGATTCCTTCAAAGGAAGCCTAATTTGAATTGATTCACTTGTAAAACAGTTTATGTCCCAGGACATTGTTGAAAATAATAATTAGCCAGCAAATAGTAAAGTTTGGCAGCTGGGCATGGTCAAAGGAAAAGAAGAGGACCCCTAGCCGAATCACTGCTACCCCAGCAGAGGGGGCTCTTCCCGCAGCTCTGCCTCCCTTGGGAGTGGCTGCAGGGTGAGGTGGAGGCGGGTGACAGGCTCTTCATTAGACTACCCTCCTGGGGAGGGAGGGACTCGGGCTACCAGAGTTGCTACAGTATAATGCCTAAAATTTCCAGTTTCCAAACAAAAAATTATGAGGCATGCAAGGAAACAGGAAAGTGTGACCTATACACTGGGGAGAAAAAGGCAACAAAAAACTGTTCTTTCCATATACCTCTTGTTTTAGTTACTTTTCTCTTGTTGTTGGGACAGAATACTCGACACCCAAAGTTAGGGGAAGAAAGGTTTATTAGCTCACAGTCTGCAGAGGTTTCAGTCTATAGTCCGCTGGGTCCAAGGCAGGGCGGCATGGCAGAGGCAGGGTGGGCCCGGCAGCCGACCGGCAGCAAAGTAAGGTCAGGAAATGCAAGGAATGTATGCAAATAAGCAATGCAAACAAGCAGCTAGTTAGCTTCTTCCTGTATCTTTTATCTAGGCTACTTGCCCCCAGGGCAGCCCGCACTCCCACCCCCAATCTCAGTCTCACATCCTTGATCCCAGCAGAACGATGCCAAACTGATCAATGGATCAATTTAGTAATCACACACTCTAGATCCAGCTATCTCTTACCACATGAGGCTTTGGGGGGACATCTAGACACAAACCACAACACCTCTGCTACCCTCGTTTCCCTATTGCATCAATATTAGCTCAGCAGCTATACTTGCAATCCTGTAGGTTGATGGTAGTCTGACCCGCATTGCATCCATGTTGTGATTTTGCTGTGCAAATTACTGCTGACAAAGGGCCTCAGTGGCCACCCTATTCAGGAGCTATTCTTCTCTTCTTATTTCCAGTAAAACTTCTTTGACTTCTTTGGTTCGCAACTTCATTCCTTGATGTTGCGGGCCTATGAACTCGGCCCATTTGATGTCTAACAGATTGGGAGTCATATTTCTCCTATATCACCAGCACTCTGGGAGGCTGAGGCAAGGGGATTGCAAGTTCAAGCCCAGCCTGGGCAACTTAGCGATTTAGAAAGATCCTGTCTCAAAAACATTAAAAAACAAAACAAAACAAACAATGCTGGGCCTGTAGCTCGTTGTAAAGACCCTGGGTTCGATCCCCTGTGCCATAGAAAAAAGAAAAAAGGAAAGAAAACTACATAGAGAAAAGAAAGAAAACAACCAAAACCTCACTACAACCATATCTCTTATGAATATGCACATTAGCATCCTCAACACAATACTACCAATTTGAATCCAACAACACAAAAAGAAGTAAGTACCATGATCCAGTGTGATTTAGCCTAGGAATACAAGATTGGTTCAACTTGGAAAAATTTTTCGTTTTTGTTTTTGAGTCAAGATCTTGCTGCGTAGCCCAAGCTGGCCTTGAACTCATGATCCTCCTGCCTCAGCCGTCCAAGTGCTGGAATTACAGGTGTGTGTGTACCACCAGGTCCAGCTCACATTTTTTATTGTCTGTGTGTTATAAAACTGTCCCTCTCAGATCTAGCTATCAAATTCCTGGGGATAGTTAACAATCTGGCTTTCGTATGCAGACCATCCAAGGCAAAGCTACATGCCACTATTTCCCCTGCCCTAAATCATCCTAAGTGCAAGTATTAAAAAACTAACTCTCCCCCATAACCCAGAGCCCACCAAATTACTCCTATTACTAATTCTAAACTTGTTCAAATTCAGCTACTGTGCCTGCCCATTTCCCCCCAAGGCGGCCACACAGAGCATCTGTGCATGACTCCCACTTGCTCCTGCGTGATTGTGGTGCCAGCCCACCTCTCTGGAGAACTGTACAGCACTTGTCTGGGGCTGCCCCCTGCCACACCTGACCAAAACTGATCCTGAATGCATTTGAAAACAATGAATTAGTGCACTGTATCACATCAATAGAATAAAAAGCAAAAATCACCTCTTTCAATAGATGCAGGAAGCCCATTTGACAAACTCCAACAAGTTCTCATGGCAAAAATAAAGTAGGAACAAGACAGATTTTCTTCAACCTGATAAAAGGCAATAATGAGAAATTCACAGCTAACCTCATAGAAAATGATCCCAGACTGAAAGTTACCTGCCTAAGATCAGGATTTCTAGTCTTGACTCTTCAACATAGTTCTAGAGATTATAGCCAGGACAGTTAAGTAAGAAAAAGAGATGAGAGGCGTTCAGATAGGAAATGGAAGAAGTAGAGCTAACTATCTCTATTTGTAGATGAAAAATTATCTCATATATAGAAAGTCTTAAGGAATCCACTAAAAACAACTGTTAGGACTAATGAGTTCACTAAAGCTGCAGAATAACAAGATCAATATACAGAAATCAACTGTATTTCTAAAACTGTATTTTCTGAAAATAAAGTTAAGAAAACAATTCCATTTCCAATAGTATCAAAAGACTAAATTAATTATAACAAAAGAAGTTTAAAACATTCTCAAAATTATAAAACTGTTCAAAGAAATTAAAATCTAGCGTGGTGGTGCATGCTTGTAATCCCAGGACTTGCGAGGCTGAGGCAGAAGGATGGCCATGAGTTCAAGGCCAGCCTGGAATACATAGCAAGATACTATCTCAAGCAAGCAAACAAACAGAAACCCCAGAAACAAAACAATCCCACAAAATTAAACATCTAAAAACTGGAAAAACACCCTCTGTTCATGGATCAGAACACTTAACATTGTTTAAAATGGCACTTTTCTCCAAACTGGTGTACATATTCTTTGCAATCCCTATCAGAATCCCGCCTGATAATTTAGTAGAAGTCGACAAGTTAATTCTAACGTTCATATGGAATTACAAAGGACCCAGCATAGCCAAAGCTATCTTGAAGAGAAGGAAAAGACAGAATTTGCACTGATTAAAAACAATACAAAGCAAAGTTACAGAATCTGCAGGAGAGGACATCCCTCCCATTCAAGAAACTGCAACCACTCAAGACTACACTGCAGGAAGGTTGCCAGGTGTTGCAAAAACTTAAACAACTGCCCCATATGTGTCTGACTGCCTGGATGGTGAGACTCTGGGATGTAGGAGGGATGGTGCTGGTGGGAAGTGAAGCTAAGAAAGAGTAGTAACATCTTCATCTGGCCTCCACAATGCCCATGAGGTGCAATGAAATCATTCCTGAACAGACTGCAGTATCTTGGGCATGGGAGACATGGCCAAATGAGGGGGTCTTCCAGGACAGACACCCCATGGCAAAGCACTAGGGAAGCCCAAGGCATTCGTGGGAACTGGCCGTGTGGCCAGCCATTTATGTCCAGGCGTTTCAAAGCTCTGATGAGGTCATTTTTTTATTAGGCAAACCATTAGTACTTGCAAATGGCACAGTGCTCCCCTTTCCCTCCTCAGCCCTATTGTGGAACAGGGTGTTTATGATGTGGGCCAGGCTACTGCTGACCTGGGAGAGACTAATATGGTTAGCATATGGTGTGCCTCGTCTCACATCCCAACAAGAAAAAAGGTCAAACAATGGAAGAGAAAAACTAATATTAATAAGGAGCCAGTTAACTGGAAAGCAGGTATGGCATGATTTATTCTGTACCTTCGCCCTCATAGAAAAGACAGATAACCTAATGAGATCTTGGTAATCTTGTGGAAGGAACTTCGGCCCAGACAATAACCCTGACCTTTCTCGCTGGGTGCCCCTTCCGAGCATCTGGGAGCTCGAGACCCTGCCCTGTCCACATCCAGATGCCGTCCTGCCAGCCGGCGCTGGTCACAGACAGAAAGCACTTCTGATTTACACTGCAGCCATTACATCCAGGGAGGGGACAGTTCTGTAGGGGTGCAAGTGGCTTTTTCCTCCTAGATGAGTCGGCTGTTTCTTTTTTATTTTTTAACGGGTTTTTTGTAGAGATGTATTTTTATCTGTTTTTACTTAATTAAATACATAAAAACTTCAAAACTTAGACATTACATTCTTTCCACCACTTAGGTCAAAGAAGAATTCAAGACAATAATTATAGACTATTTAGAAATATGTGACCATATGAACATCATATTGTAACTCACAGTGTCACATCGTAACTGCACCCGCAGGAAAATTCATGCACAGAAATGTTATTACACTGAAAAGAATAGAAATAGATGAATTGAGCTGTCATTGCAGGAAGCCCCCAACGAACAAGAAAAACAATAACAAATAGCAGGAGTGGAATAATAAAATGGAAAGAGAGCCAGGCAATTTTAGGCAGAACTAGGTGAATGTCAGCTTCCCTGACTCTGCAGGAAAATGCTATAGTCTTACTTTCCAAAATGGTCCCAGCTTGAAAATTAGACTTTTCTACTCATTCCACGTAACTTACTCCCTTGCTAACATTGCATAAGGGCCACTCCCATGGCATAACTTCTGGCTCTGGTGGAAGATAGATAAAGCTGCCCCAGCAGACTGAAGACACAGCTACAAAGTATAGTCTCAGTGCAGGCACTGGGGTTGCCTGGTGTACAAAGAACCTATAAAAGTGACCCAAGGGGATCTGAGCAGAGCACTGTCGACTTGGTAGTGTCTTCTGACTTTCCTGCTCTTTTTGAATTTCTCTTGTCTACGTGGTCACCGCTTAACAAGTAAACCAAGAAAATAGACTGAATTATGCAAACTGCTGAAGGTGGCAGCTTGTATAATTTATAATCCTGTCTTTTCTGGCTTGTTTAGGACTGACAAGTCTTCCACATGTGACTTTGCATGGTATAACCTGTGCATGTTTACCTGTTTACTCGGCCTTAACATGGTTCATATGGTCATCCCAAGTCTCTGCCACACTCTCCACTTGTCATGGCCTACACTGTCCACCACGTGGTCTCTGCCATGTGCTGATCTTGTCCCTTGCGATGGTGGGTTCCAGAAACCCTTTTCACTCTCATCTCAGCTGCCTTTTCTCTTCTTCCTTGGGGGCATTAGCTATTTCTTGCATAATGTAAGGAACTGCTGGCCATGCTAACTTCATCCCCGACTATCCGCTGGACTCTGGATCTGTGGTTACAGCCTATGATGAGTGGGCTAAAGAAAATGATTTCTGGGCGTGACAGCTGGCCTTTGGTGTGGCATGCTGTTTCGATGTGTTTCAGGAATCACTCATGGACCCTGTCCTGTTGCTTATCATGTGTAGTACGCTCCATCATACCAGTTCCCAGCCGCTGCTGCCATGTGGTGTAAGAGGCAGTGTCTTGCCAGATGGTGCGGGTTTACAAGTTCCTCTAAAATCAACTTATTTTTGTCTCCAGCTGTGGCCTTTTCACCATTTTCCCTGAACCTTGTGCTGTTACCAAGACAAAACATGTATACATCTCTGATATCACACACCTCCTATCAAATGTGAAAACCCAAGTCAACGCCTTGTGGGACACACAGGTTATTGGTTTGGTTCCTAGGGCTCCTGGTAGAAAAAAATCGTGTCTCCTGCATGTGCTTCTACCCTTCTGTGTACTCCGTTCATATAAGCAGACTAAATGCTTTACGGCACATGCATACAGAACACTGAAACATCTTGCAGGTTGAGGGCACACTGCAGAAGAGGGTGGCACATGAAATTCTGAGTTGGTGATGAGGGTGAACGGTGGGGATTCAGCTTGAAATAACTGCAGCTGTAACCACAAGGAGGGGTCCTAAGCCATCCTGGTTGGTTTTCCCTAGTTTCCCAGCATGTTATAAATAAATTTAAAAGAACACATTAATAGTGGTATGTGCTTTATGATCAGACCCTGGCATCGTTAACGCTAGGAATGTACCTAATGTTACACCTTGGGCAATAAACCAGACACATTCCAGCTCGGATGAAGTCACACTTGTCTGGACTTCTAAGTCCCCCTCCTCTGATGCAAGTCACGAGGATCCACTCACTAGTCTGGATGCTGCACAAGACCAGAGATTTCACTCTGCAGTCCTAGTCTCTCTGCATTTTTCTTGGGCCTCACAGCCCCTGTGGCTGGTCCTCATACACTGGGACAGGGCATTTCTGGAATAGGAGTTCAGTAATAAACTTAGACGTCTATGGTTAACTGACCTGGACATAGTAGTGTGCACTCGTAGTCTCAGCCATTTGTGAGGCTAAGGTGGGAGTATCAATTGAGTCCAGGAGTTTAAGGCCAGCCTGCACAACACAGGAAGACTGTCTCAAAAGACAGCTGATCCAATTAAAAATGAGCAAAGCCTTGGACAGTTCCCCGAGAAAGACAAACAAGAATTAAGCACATGAAATAATTAGTCATCAAGGAAAACCAGGAGATACCACACCAATTTGGATGAATAGAATCAAAAAGTCAGATGACAAGTATTGGCAAGAAGGTGAAGATACTGGAACCTAATATGCTACTGGTAGGAATGTAAAATGGTACAGCTGCTTTGGAAAACAATCTGGCAAGTTCTGAAATCAATTAAACTCTTACCAGATGGCTCAGCAATTCCATGCCTAGCTCTATAACCAAGAGAAAGCAAAACATACATTTACACAAAAACTTGTACAGAATTATTCTAAGAGGATTATTTATAATAGCCAGAAAGCAGAAATAATCCAAGTGTCTATCAGTGATGAATAGATGTACAAATGTGGTATATCTGTACAATGAAATAAGGAATATTATTCAGCCATAAAGAAATGAAATTTTGAGCCAGGCATGATGCCTGTAGCCTATTTTAAAAAAAGTCTTACAAGCCTGTTTAAAGAAAAAAAAACTTACATGCTACAACATGAAGGGGCTTTGAAAATGTGCTAAGTGAAAAGATCATAAAAGACTACACAATTCCATTCACAGGAAAATGACTAGAACAGATACCTGAGAGTAGGTTAGTGGTTACTTACACCTGGGGAATAAATTGATAGCTAAAGGGCACCAAGATTTTTTGGGGGTATGTGATGTAATGTTCTAAAATTGTGGTGACAGTTGCACATACTTGTTACTATATTAAAAAAAAATCACTGAATCTTGCTGTTAATTGTATTATATCAAGACTGAAAAGTGTAACTACAGCAGCTGAGAACGGTTGTCAGGCACTGTTCACTGATTTACACCTTTTGTTTTTAAGTGTAGGGCATGAGCATTTCCACCTTACAGAAAAAGAAACTGAGGCTCAGGATGCCCTTACCTCTTACAAGGAATACACCATAGTATCGGGCATCTTCTGACAAAGGTGTCATAAAGCTGGTTCTCTGATCCCACAGTAAAGAGAAAGACTGGACATGGAGTTTGAAAATTAGGCACAGTATAGGTCACCCAGGCCTTGTTAACTCTAACATTTTACTTTTAAGCAACTAGAAAGTTGTGGGGAGTTACAGGACACTAATTTTAAGATTTTCTTTCTACTAAGAACAGAGTGGAAATAGCAAGATCATGTGGGGAGGTAGTGTAGTTGTCCAGATGTGATCGTTAAATACCCAAATTATCTCTTGAGTTCATTCCTTTTCTTCCTACTATTCCGGTCTAAGCTAATCAACTTTGGTGGTAAACTGCCCCTGAGTGTGGATCAGGGGCAGAGAGAGCATTTGCCTAGTACAGATTAGGCCCTGGGTCTGATCCCCATTACCCCAATTTCAACTTCAACAAAGAAACAATTATTTTAGTGTCTGTTCTCACAAATCTTTTTCATTAGCTATTTAAAACTCAGAGTTGATTACTCTAGCAAAATTGGAGGCCAGTGGGGGAAAAAGACCTGTGGGAAAACTATCCTCACCATTACTGAAGATTAGTAAACAGTTTACTTGGTTTTTTGGGGAGGGCAAACATTTAATTTACTAGCTGTTAATTCTTTGACATATTTAGGTCAGTGTACAAGAAAGCACACCACTTTAGAAGCCTTAAATAGCTGCTACACTTAACCTTAGTTATATGTATGACCATGTAACTTGAACTGTATAGCTGCCTTGCTATTGAAATAGTTTCCACACAACATAAACAGGCATAGGGCAGAAATGGCACCAACTCAAATATGCAAATCCTAGTTTGATGGCCAAAAGAGATAAGGCATCACTTTATAAAAGTGGACAAGACCCCATGCAAGATCATGATATGGTCCGCCACTCGGGCATAGTTACTATCAATGTCTCTGTGTTGTTTCTTGTTGTATTGTTCTTATCCAACTTTTATTGACCTTTTGTAGTCATGTCAAATATTTCTTAATCTTGATCTTGGAAGTCATCAGTATCTGTCTAGGCAGAATTAACCTGTCTTTCTCTGGGTATGTTATTTATTGTACTACTATGATAGTAAGTACTTTAGTTAGTGTAAGATTATCTAGTACATTTATGTAAGACTGTTAGCTGCTAGAGAACAAAGGATTTTCCTTTGCGTCCTCAGTATTTAGCAGTGTCTGATCCATACAGAGAGGCAAGTTTGCTGGATGGGTCTGGTGTTTGGAAATACTTGAAAATTTAACCAGTGCACTGATACACAGTTGTTATAAGGTCCTAGAGTATATTTCAGGTCACCCTAAATTGTAGCAGTATTTTTATTATACAAAATTCATTAAAAGTACATAGAGTTCAGTTAGAACTCATAGTTTGCCTATAACCTACTTTTATAGAGGGGAAAATATTACACTAATTGAAAATAAGCACCACACATTTGTATGCATCAAATTGCATTGGTTTCAAACGTCATTAACTTGACAATAAACTTCTCTTATCAATGTGTTTTTATTGTGCTACTTGTGCCAAGGAATGAAATTGTTTACTGAATTAGGCTTAGATCTTTAATTATTCATTTAACAAATTCATTTAAATAAGTTTAATAATCCAGAAATGACAAGCAGCTTAAATACAAGTTTGATAACTATCATTTAAAAAAATTAATAAAATCAGAGTCAGTTAAATTTTCAACAAGGCAATGCAACATTTACCACTAACCTGACTAAAAGGTCGCACTCGCACTGCTACTTTCACACTGTCAGTACTTGACATAGGCATTTTCATCATCTTCTCCTTATCCATATTCTTATTTTGTAGAAAAATAATGTAGAGAAAGCACACTGCTACACTTCACAAAAAGACATTAAAAGCTGAGCTGACAAAAGCAGTTTGTTTCCAGATGATCAATTATTCACAGTCCATTCATCACACACTATCAATTACCTGTCATAAATTATTTTACAATACTTAATTATTGATGAATTTTATAGCCTACATCAAGTATCATTACTTAATTGCACAGTCATACTGCAGAGAAAAGGGTGTTTTGTTTTTTCTTGTTCCACATCTACTCACACTCTTCCCATTCTCAATAATCTTTGCCTGAGGTTCTGTGATAATTTGCCAGTTTAAAAAACCTGAATAAGGGATTTTTGTGATTCAGTAGCAAGCTGCTCCACAGCAAGAATATTATAAAATTTGTTCAGACTTTTCCACTTATCAATATTAGGCACATGCAAAGTGCACTGAATATCCATAAAACAGATTTATTTTACATTACCTTCTCAAATTCTTTCATGAGGTTGCTAGTAAGCAGTGAACCGGTCAATCTAACCTGGATAATTAGTCTCTGAATTAAGAGACTTTAAAGATAAATTAAGCTTGCTGAACAAGAAATGTCAACATTATAGTTAACCAATGCATTACTTGGAAAATTACTCATTTGAGGTAGATTAGACAGAGTTTGTGAAACTATGAAAAGGCAGCAAAATTACATGCCCATACTTCAGTTTCAACATGGTAACAGGCAACAAAATACATATTATGATTAGAAATCTTTATCACAGAATCAAAGTGCATAAATTATAAAATAGCAACTTTAAAAAATAATAGCTCAATCATTCTCATTTTAAGATTGGGCTAATATTTTAACTATAGAGAATGAAAATGGGACAAATATCTACGAGCATATAAAAATTATTAAAACAAATTCCCTCTCAAAAATCTAACAGACGCCAACTACTGTGAAGTATATACTTTATTTAACATTCCAATAATAAGCCATATTTACATATTATATAAATGTAAGAAGTCTTAATATAAAATACAAAAAAAAAGCCTGGACTAAAAGAATCACTCCATATGGAGTTATTTTACTTACTGAAGACCTCCTGTTTACAAAAATTTACAATAATTTATATAAATTATTTTCTTCCAAATTAGATGATTTTTAATCCACACAATTCTGATGACTTTATAAATAGGTGTACATTAAAACCTTGGAAAAAAATTACAGCATTTTCCTACGTAAAATTTGCTTTGGGAAGGAAGATGGTTTCTTTCTGCCCCTTCCAACAGCTTTTCCTGTTACTTCTGTGTTTTTTCTTGGTTTGCTCTTTATGCCATCAATTGGGCTTGCCAAGGGAGAAATGAGCTTAATTTCTACTGGAGGAGGTGACCAAGAACTTTCTTTTTCTGTGTTTCTGAAAGAAAAGATACACTCAAGTAAGAATAACAGTATGTTATAAATATAACTGACTTCTCAACATTGTGAAAGAAACCTTAGTGTGAGTGCTTTCATTCTGGAAGAGAAGTAATGGTTTCAAGAGAAGTGAAGTACAGTTTTAAAGGTCATGTAAGCTAATTAGAGATACAGTTAAAATTTCACTTAAGAGAATTTTTGCTTTCTGATCTGGATATTTAAAAACAATCACTGTGAAATTTTCCTTTAAATGTTGCATATATATATTAATATGTCACTTCACAAACACGATGTACTTTTACAAATATATACAAGGCCTATTTGTAAGTAAGCAGTGTTCTTAATAATGGCAGATGGTCATTAAATCAGTTTTTAGAGTAAAACAGATTAACAGGTACTTTTATTAAATGCAGCCATGGCTAGTTACCACATGAAAAAAATACTGCATATCAAGTGTATCTGATTTTAGTATATGTGCTGTCGAAGCGAGCACTATCAAGTGTATCTGAAATGGAGTAATTTTCCCATGGATGTAGTTTTATTGCTAGTAGTGTCATAATTTCATGATTTTAAAATTTATAGTTATTAATACTTATCTTGGGAAAGGGAACAAGGGAGGGGGAGGAGGACAGGAATGGAGGGACAAGAGAAATAAGAAATGAAAGGAAAAAAAGGAAACAAAGCTTTTGTAAATAAGGAGGGAGGAGGGGGTGAAGGAAAGGGAGGGGAATGGGAAAAAAAAAGAAGCAACAAGATATATCATGTACAGACAAATCCCCTATGATGAATGTTATCACTATGTACATCTAAAATATACCATTAAAATAAAATTAAAAAAATATTTATCTTTACTAATGAAAAGGTGAGCCATCCTACTTGCCTCCCCCATTCACCTCCTGCAGGTACTAAACTACCTCCAGCTCACCAACCTTCTTCAAAAAAGCACAAATGGGCTTCCATGCTATAGAGAAACCCACTTTTCAGCATCAAATATAACAATGTCAAGAAGCCAGTGCTATAAAAGACCTCAAGAACTACCCTTTTTCTGATGAGTTTAATTTCTATTTTTAAATAACTACTTGTCTCAATTCTAATTTGGAAAAACAAACTGTGAGATGTTACAAAACGGGAAGTTATACCTACTTGTTTGCCTGTTTTGTTTTTACAGTCCTGAGTCTCTTCACATCTCGCTCTACCACCGTTTCTACTGGTTTAGCATCATCATCCTAAGGGTTAAAGTTTTTAAAAAGGTAAATCATAAGTAAACATTTGAAATCGGAACTAAAGAATTCTATCCTGAGTCAGGGAGCACAGTCAAACAATTCTAATAAACAAGTTGCAAAAGGACTACTTTGCTCTGTTAGTAGAAACCTTACTCAGTTAGGTGTCCTCTTTACTGCTTATTCACACAATTCAACTGTTCTCCAAGTACTGTCAGTTTTATTGTTCACTGCCCTTCACTTTGTAGGGATGAGGCCACAGGTGACTGTATTTTTTCCTTCTTAGAATCTATCTTTCACAGAAACTACCTAAAATACATGGTTATTTGCTAGTTCATGAACATCCCCCACCAGTGAACCACTGCCATGCTTCTGTGTCTCTGCACCTGCTATTTTCTTTGCCAGAAATGCCTGTCTCCTCTACTTTCTGTCTGCAGAGGCATCTGGCCATACAAGAATCTTATAATTATTTTTATCTTTTTTTTTTTTTTTTTTGGTGGTGCCGGGGATCGAACTTAGAGCCTTGTGCTTGCAAGGCAAGCACTCTAATCACTGAGCTAAATCCCCAGCCCCTTATAATTATTTTTGATTTTGCCTCTTCAACTGTTATTTCTGTTAACTGCTGAATTATTTTTGTGTTAAGCCTTTGCATAGTAACTGATTCATGGCAGGTAATTCAAGAAATGCTTATAAATTAGCATTCATGAACGTGAGAGACTCAGTCCTTAAAAAATTTTTATCTTAGGGTTATACACGGCTATGTCGCCGAATCAACTGAGTCTCTCCAAGGGAACTTTCGAAGTGACACATAGCTGGGAATACAGCTCAGTGGGAGAATGCTTGCCTACCATGCATCAAGTCCTGGGTTCAATCCCCAGTACCACTACCACCAAGTGACACAATAGGACTTCAAGGATATACACCTTAAATAAACAGATTAATTCAGGTGGGCGCTAAAATTTAAAAACCTTCCCAATAGGTAACTCATATTGTGGCTGCCAGTAATATATCACCAGTAACATACTACAAAGCTGTCTGAAAGCAGGGTCTCCAAAGATTTGTAGATAAGACAGTTTGGGGCTTTTAGCATAAATGGTTATCTTTAAAGAAGTTTAGAAAACATTTATTTAAAATAAAAGAATGTTTAATAAAACACACAAGCATGTGTTCCTTACCAGTTCATCTATAAGCTTGGATGTACTGGATATGTTCTTTCGCTTGGTCCTCAAAGTAGGAGGTGAGAAGGCAAACTGAGAAGATAAATCTGAAACTAATTCTTTCAGCTGTGTAGGAGTCTCTATTCTTTCAGCTAAAGAAAAGTTAGGGGGAAAAAACCAACACTATATCTTTACAATATATACTTTTATACATGTGTATGTCAACAAAAAGCTTGATACAAATGATGCACATTAAAAAGATCCAAACATCCCCAAACCTAGAAATCATAAGTATCTTAATTACTCACATTAGGAGACAGAATGGGAGTGGGGGGATCCTACTCTCATTTTGCTTCAAACCTAAACACTGCTATAATACAAAGAAAGAACCGAAAGGCAGATACAAAGCCATATGATTCATTAGTTAAAATCCTTACTGCTCCTCAAAGTCTGGGGAAAGCATTAACTCCATATATGATCCAAGCTAGTCTGTGTCATAATTCCCAGATAAGATTTTTTTACACAGTACCTCTTTATTTGGAAGAATAGTTCATTTACAAAGAGACTTCAGCCCTCTTTCATCTTATTCTGAGCTACTTGTTCCAATCAAAAGGAACAACAGAAAAGCTCATAAAAGGAAAAAGTAAGCTGAGAAAGTAATTCTGCCTCAGTTTCTATAAAATAGGATTAATGGCAACACCTATCTCAAAGGTATTCTGAGGATTAAACCAGGGGTGGCGGCACGTGCCTGCAATCTCAACACTCTGGAGGCTGAGGCAGGCAGAGCACTCAAATTCAAGGCCAGCCTGGGCTACATAGTTCAAAAGTTCAGCCCGAGCAAAACGGCAAGACACTGTCTCCAAAACAAAACAGAACCACCCAAAAAAGACAACATCATCATCAACAAAATCCAAGGCATTCTGAGATTAAAAGATGAGAGCATCATGTGGGATATAGTATATGCTTTACAAGTAGATTTTTGCATGTTATATTATTAAAAATACAATTCACAAACACTTGACAGAAACCCTCAAATTATATTTCAGTGTTATTTAACCAACCGGGACAGAATTCTATCAGATGTCAGATTCTGCATTTAAAAAAATAGGGGTCACACCAAGAATAAAATTCATCTCCACTACCAGCTTGCAGGAGTAAGTTACAATGGCTAGGGCTACTGATGGTAATCATTTCCCCCTTCTGATACTAAAAATATATATATGTCTTTACTCTTTCTATGGAGATGATTCTCTATCTCAACTTGTGATCCTCTTCCCAAGTAGCTGGGAATACAGGCATGCATTATTGTAATCAGCAAAAATGACAGATTCTGTAATTCTTTTTCCAACTATAAATCAAACTACATTTTGTGTACCTATCCATCATCAAAGAGCTATTTTAGGCAGGTATCAGGTATACCAGTCTTAATTCTTTTTTTTAACCACCTTTTTAGAATTAAAGCACCTTTTCCATGGAACTTCCCTGTGAAAATTAACAATACCAATACACTATACATCTGTTTGTGCATTTTGTGTATCTATGTGCTTTATACAAAAAACAGTAGGATACTTTTTACTCTTTTGAGAGAAGTATCACCTTTATTGAGAAGGTCTGAGCTATACCAACACATGTCACCCCTGGCTCATCAGTGACAATGAAGGAGGTTGGGTATGCAAACATACCAATTTATGGGCAACAGTAAACATGGATTTAATTAATTTCTATACCATAATCAATAAAAAACTATCAGTGTTTCCTCTCAAAACTGGAGCTGTGGCTATCACAGTGATGTAAGCCAAAGATACGTGATTAAAAACATAATCTGAAGAGAAACCAAAATTAAAGTTACCATAAGGACAGACTGAAGCTCAGTACTATTATAAAAATAATACTTATATCAAATGAATTATAAGATTTAAAAAGTCATAACTGAAGTCACTGAATTCTTGCATCTCAAAATAAACTTGGAAATACGAACTCTTTAAAAGATAATTAGTTTGAGGATTTTTTGAAGTGGGGATCCCCTATAACAACAAATCATTTTGAAGATTAATTAGCACTTTAAATCAAATAGTACCTTAAACAACCAAATTTTAGGCTGAAGATTCTGAACGAGATGAAAACTACAAATAAAAATAAATACCTTTTACTTTCCTTGAAACCTTTGCTGTAGGAGAAAATAAAGTCTCATTTTTTGGTTCAGAAAGGTCTTGCAAAAAGATGGCTTTGCTTGATCTTGTCCTTATGCTGCGGGAAGACTTAGTAAAAGCTGTGGCAGAAAGCAATCTTTCACCTTGGTCATTTGGTTCTTTATGTGTCACTTCATCTGCATGTTCTTCTGATACTGAGCGTAATGCACGTTTCTGGGTTTGAGTTTCAGTGTTCTTTGTAAGCTTTTTCTTAGAGCTCATTACAATATTAAGTTCCTCATCTGGCACTAAAATGGATTTTTCCAATCCTGGTGCTCCAACAATGGTATTTTCATTTCTTGCTGGGGTATTCCTTGCAGATCTTCGGACACTGAGAACTTCTGTCTTTTTGGGACTTCTCTCTTCCTCAACAGTCTTAGATCCAACATCTTCCAATAGACTTATCTTCCTTGGTCTACCACGTTTCCTAGGTGTGGCGGGCATATCAAACTCTGCTTGAAGAGACAACTGGGATGAATCAAGTTTAGACTCTTGTATAATACCTGACACAGTAACTTCTCTCTCTTTGACCCTTCTACTACATTTAACAGAGAGTTGCTGGTCACTGGATTTCACATCTTGTTTCTCTCTTATATTTTCAGAAGTTTCTAAATTAGTATTTCTCAATTTTTTGGTAGTCCCGCTAGGACTTGCTACATTACTAACTGTTCTATCATTTGTAATTTCAGCACGTTCCTGATTTTCTACAGATTTTTTAAATCTTTTAGGAGTCTTTTTCGTAACAGTCAAATGCTTAACTTCTTTTCTAAAAGAACTTTCTTCAATTGCTGCTTCCAAAGGCTGAGATGATTTTGACCTTTTTGGTTCTCTACCTGGTGTGACTTGTGTTTCTCGTTCCACAGAATCAATACTTTCTAATGTGTCTGGATTAATTTCTTTTTTATTCTTTCCTCTCCTAGAACTAAGAGAATTTTGAGGTATTTGTTGTTTCTGAGATCTTCCTTTAACGTCAGAATAGGCACTTTCAGAAGCCTCAGAAATTTCTTTTCTTTTTCTAGTTTTCCTCCTAGCTGGTGACCCCAGCATCTTAGGAGTACCAACATCTGCTGACTCCTCCTGTTGTGCTGAGGTGATGTTCAGGTTTTGGACACGCTGCCGTCTTGTGCGAGTTCTGGAAGAAATCCTATCATCACTCTGGCTAACATTTATAGTCACTGTATCTACTTCCTGAATAGTCTTAAGTGTAGGTCTGACTAATTTGGTAGAAGACATTACATTTTGGCTTATTAAAGGCATGTTTTCATGAATGGACTGCTCCATTGTATCTGAAGTAACTTCTTTACTTCTTGTGTCTTTAATTACATCTAGTAAATTTTCTGCAATTGCTACTTTAATTGGTTCAGGCACATATGGTAAAGTCTCCACTTTTTGAGATTCTTGGTCACTAGTTAGGATTGGTGGTAAATTTATAACATGTCCAAGTTCATCACGTTCTACATTATTCACAAATTTTTCCTTGGGTGCTGTGTTAGCTGCTTTAGACAACACATTAGATACCGCAGAATCACCTGTCTCAACTTCTCCTTCTTCACCTTCTAATATCAAGGTAAAGTTGCTCTGAGCCACAAAAAGTTCACCATCTACTTCGGCAATGTCACATTCAGCAGAGTCTTTATTATCCGGCAAGTCACAAAACTGCTGCTCAATAGTATCAAAATTATATTGAAGTTTAAGAGTTCCTGAGGGATACAATTCATTAAATGAAAGATTCCTAGCTCCTTCTCCTGATTTTTGAACTTCAAGCTTTTCACGTCCATTCACCTAAAATGAATTAAAGAGACTGGTTAAAGGATTTTAAAATGTTATTTTTAAGCGAAAGCACGATTTCAAATGACCATCTCACATTTGGTGTGTGCATTTTTAAACAAACTATATTTGATATATGGAATATACTAATGGGTTTACTTTATAAGATACCATTTAAGCAATCAGTTCTTAGTCAAACTAACTACACAGAAAAGGATTCTGAAATTATGACCGGGATTAAACTAGAAATTCCACATCTCCCTAGGTAAAAAGATAATATTAACAAAATCTTGAAAAATCACTATGATACTAATGAGTTGTTAGAAAATTAAGGACTTATTCTATTCTCACCCAAGAAAAAACATAAATGGAGAAACGAAACAACCCCCAAACTAATGATAATCCCCACATTACCTAACTATCCACACTTTTCTAAACAGCATGATCCCCATAAGGTTGAAAAACAAGTCACCTACATAAGCTCCCTTGGGCTAGACTCAATCCTCTTCCCTTTGCTGGGGCTGCATAAACCATGAAATTCCTAAGGCTTTCAAGTTCAGTACCTCTCCTGCAAGGGTTTGGTGGAAGAAGGAATGGTCCTTGCATTTACCTTTTGGTAAGGGAAGGGGAGAAAAAGGAGGAGGTAGAAAGTAACAGAGAGAGAGAGAGAGAGAGATCTCCTGACCAAGAAGGTAGAACATTACCACCCACCTAGAAATGACATTTTCCCATCCCCAAACATTCAGTGAGATGACAGATTGGAAGTAACCTATAAATGAGGATTCCCACTTACACCATGCCCACATTTTTATTAGCTTCTTAAATGAAGGAATAGGGACTTTAGCCATCTATTTTACAGTGAGACGATTTAGAAAAATGGATAGATATAATAACAGAACTTTTGTGAGTTAAACTCCTCAAATTTTATAGTTTCTATTAACAAACAGAAATTAGTTTCTCACATTCAATTATTATACAAAAGTTGCATCTTGATAACAGAATTGGTAGAATTTTAGAAAATCAAATTAAGCACTAAGAAAAAAAACCCCACAAAAATCTTCTAGCGGATAAGAAGTTGAACATTAGCTGGGTTAATATTCTCCCACAAGTATGCATGGGGAAAATATCCTGTTTTGCTTGTCTATTTTCATATATACACTCTTTTTTTTTTTTTTGGTGCTGGGGATCGAACTCAGGGCCTTGTGCTTGCCAGGCAAGCACTCTAACCACTGCACTAAATCCCCAGCCCACATATATACACTCTTAATAGTCTACATGTTATGTTTATCTTTGTGGTAGCCATTATATGTTTTCTTATGGTTAAAAACTCTTTTATTTAAAGTAGATAACAAGCAAAAATTAAACTTTCAAATTGTAGCTTAACACAGCCTTTTGGGTTTTTACGAGAATCAATTCTTTCAAGGATGTGATTCTTTTATATTACACAACATATTTATAGTTATTCTTTGAACACAGATTTTACAATAGCAGTCAACTAAATGAATACATTAGGTTTGAACAGTCATGTCTTAAACCAGTCATGTCTAAACCAAAACTGAAAGACAAATAAGTAAAAAAAATTTTTTACATGAATTTCTTGAGTATCGGGACTGTCAGAAATCAGATGCTGTTCTTCTAGTAAGTCAGCACTTTGTTTTAACACATAAACTTCTGTTTCATGCTCTTTTAAGTTCAGTGCTGTTTCCTGGTCAAGTCTATGTTCAGAGACAACAGGACTTTCAGCAGTAATAAGCCCAGAGCTTCCACTCTCATTGACATCAGCCAGACCTGAAAGAAAAATGAGAGTTACCTGTTTAAATTTTCAACTGCAAAACATGATCTACAGACAATTAAGACAGCAAACAGAAAGGAAAATGCTACTCTGCACCTGAGAATATTATCTTACCTGTTACACTGCAGAAAGCCTGTAATATTCTAAAGGGGAGAAAGCCTGTGTGGATCTATACATTAATCTACATTTATTCAGTATACCATCATTCACTTTATATAATTTGTGTATTCTTTTCACAAAGAAAAAACATAGAAGATAAACTTCACATTTAAAAATAACAGTTTTTTGGTTGAAACATAATTCCTGCCTTTATTATAAAAGCTTAATACAATGACAACTGTTTCAAGGAGCATCAGATGTCTGTTCATTATTAAATTGAAAACCGTATTAACCAGGTGACTACTGGACAACTGGCTATTCTTCCTAAGACATTACAGAATTATAAAACATTCCTCTCATCTTCATAGGTCATATGTGGGTTTAGCGTTTGTGAATGACACAAAACACAAGACAATCTCAATGGTCTAGAATGGAATCAAAAATCCTTTAACAAAAATCAACAAAAAGGTAAAACGTTAAAAAAAAAAACAAAAAAAAACTAGGAAAAATATTCTCACACTTTTAAGAAATTGGCCAGGAAGTCGAAGCAGGAAGACTGCCACATGTTCAAGGCCAGCCTAGACTACATAGTGAGACCCTGTCTCAACAAAAGAAAGAGGGAAGGAAAGAATGGGGCAATTATCCTTATGCAAATACCAATAAAATACCAGTAAAAACAACATAACTGTTTTCCACCTGTCAGTCTGGCAAAGAGGAATGGGAAAATAGGCACTTTTCAATCATCAGTATACGAACAATAGGATACAACCTTTACTGGAGAAAACCGTGAAGACATTAGAAATCTAAGCATAATCTCTGACCCAGTAAATCTATGTCCAAGACAAATACTGACAGAATGTTTGAGAATATTTACACAAGAGTACTCACTACAGAAATGAAACAGTAAAACAAAAAGCAAGGGAAAATAGTGATCAGTTCAAATGTGTACCAATAGGCAGTTAACTGAACACACTCAGTACAAAATCCTACTAGAATCATTAAAAAGGACAAATCAATCTGTATTCCTTCCATGAAAAAATGCCTCGTATTATTAAATGAAAAGCTGCTGTTTTGAAAATGAATGTACTGGTAATGTAATAATAATTATTTATAATAACAGCTAACATTTCTGGGTTTTTAAGTGCCAAGCACTATTCTGATCACTTTACATGCAATGGGCTTAATTCTAATAATCATAAAATGGATACTATTTATATTTAACCAGCAAAAAAATACAGAGGAATAATCCACAGTCCTATAATAAAATTCAGTACTGGGTTATGAACCCAAAGCCATCTAGGTCAAACCCCTGTAATCTTTAGCCACCTTACTATCTCTTCTTTCAATATATACGGGAAAATATACACAGAAAAAAAAAATTTTTTTTTCCCAAGAAAAAGACACTTCAAATTGTGAATAATGGTTTCTACCTTACATATCAGATAATTCTCTGGATTATTTTACAACAAGCATGTATTCTTAATCAGAGGACAAAGTCAGGTCTGCTTACATTTGCCTGAAGCCTCATTCATAATGTGATAGACACACAAAAGCATAACAAACATTTAAGGGCATGGGCACTAGAATCAGACAACTATCTCACAGCAGTGTTCTGAGAAGTGAATGAGTTAATAATAGATGTGAAACATTCCTGGCAATAGACATTCTTCGTGCCTGCTTTCCTTAAACTCAACTATGAGCTCTCTAAGGAAAACACCTTTTTCACATCTCTATAGTCAGGGGATTAAAACAAAAAGTTAACTGGATAAAATAATTAGATGAATTCCATACATTTATCAATTTCCAAATAAACTACTATGGGCTAGTAGTACACTTTGCTCTTCTTTCATGTTCCAAAAGAAAGTAAGTACAGAAAAATCATTCTAAGATTTTCACTACTGGTGCACCAACATCCCTTATGAGGCACTCACTGTTCTAAGCCAATGTCGCTCCTTACAATACTTTTATTCTAAATTGACCAGAAAGACAGAAATGAAAAAAGAAAATCTGGATAATAGATTCTTTTATCTAAGAATAGAAAAAATCTTTACTCAAAACACTAAAATGAAATAATCCTAAAGCCATGTCATACGTACATTTATCGTCGTCTGCTCTAATTGTAGAAGTGCAGGTTTCAACAGACATTAATCCTTCATCCAAAACTGATGCCTTGGACTTAGGGGTGAGGATTTTCCTTTAGAAATAGAAATGTATACTTTACTGTGTATACCTCTAACTAGCTTTAGACCTAGTGCCTCTCCACTTGCTATTATTTTGATGCAAACCAGGGTTCAGAGAAATCGTTATTAAGTGCATTTTCAGTATTTTATAAAATTTACAAGTGAATTTAAAAACAAATTATGCCATACTTATCTTACTTTCTACCATTTTACTTTTTTGCCAACAATGGTATTGTCTTAAAGTACAGATAAAATATGATTTTTAAATGCTTGGCATAAATTACAATGACGATAATTTTTAAGAATCAGTGGCCATATTCTTCAAATAAGTCCGTTAAGTATTATAAAATATTTCTTATACACTCTGTAGGGTCAGGTTCAATATTTTAATACATGTTACTTTGCTACTCGTTGTCAACTGATTCTGGGATGCACAACAAGTGCCAGACAAACTGTGTTAATTGGAAAGGGTAGTGTGTCAGAGGTAGCTGACACTGACAAGTTCTAACTTGCACACCGAGTTCAAAATCTTCACATTAAAATGCATTGAGTGTTAAATTTGACAAGTTTTAAGGAGTCAAATACCAAAGTTTGACTGCATTCATTAATTAAAAGATGTTTGTTAAAAAGATTTATCAACCACAAAATTTACAGCAAAGTTAACTGAGAATAAATTACAAAAAAATCAAGTAAGTTTGTATCTAAAAAGGAACTACTAGCTTGCCAAGATGTTAAATATTTACCTAGATTCTCACTCACTCAGTTTCCTCCCATGTGAATGCTTCTTCCTTTGTAACTATTGCAATTACCTGTCAAACTCATTGCAATAAGCAACATTTTTTCATTAAAATTAAAAAAATTGTTAGAACAAACAAAATGAAACAATCCTTTATTACTGGTTTCTACCAATTCTCTGATGAAGGTTTGGCAAAGATTTCAGCTATCCAGGTAAATTTCTCAGAAGTATGTGACCCAGTTTCACATATAAGGTGACTATCAAAATCTGAATTGCGTGGGTAATTTATGAGGTTACCCCCAATACTTGCTTCTTATAAAGCAATGTACCAGTTAGAATGTCTTAAACTACCATATTTTATGTGGGTTAATTTTGCTGTAATATTCTATTTCTCTTGATAAATGAAGCGGGCATGCAGTGTGCCTAGTTTTGAAATGAAACAAGAAGCTTTTGCCAGAAGGTAAACTAGTTATTAATTATACTGATTAGGTCAGCTAACTTTTGATACATTATCAAATAAAGATGTTGAAGATCTATTTAGATCTAATATGCACAGAATATTTTACTATGGGCTCACAAGTTTCATTAAGCATCTTTTAAAAAGTATTTCAATTTGTCTTCATAAACTTACCCTTCATGGACTGATGGCACACAAGGAGAAGCTTCGATTCCTTGAATGGGCCTTAAGTGATTTAGCTCTGAAAGTTCCTCCTGTGAAACTTCTGAATTGCCTATAAATCATACAGAAAATAGTATTTATGCTAAATGTTTTACCAATCACAGTTATGGACCTTTATTTGTTCATATGTGTCCTGTGGTGCTGGGGATGGAACCCAGGGCCTTACACATACATGCTAGGTGCAAGTGCTCTACCACTGAACACATCCCCAGCCCTAGATCTTTCTTCAAAGAAATTGTTGGTCCTGCTTTTTGTTCTTTTGTGTATACTGTCTTGGCAACAACTGCCAGCAGAGTTCCTTCTAATTTTCTGGACCTAGCTCAAGAGTCCCAACTCCCCTTAAACTCCCACTTTTCACTTTTAGTTTAGCAGGCACTACTGCAAATGTTCTACATTAACTTAGTTGTCAACATCTGAAAGGGCAGATGAATAAATTTAGCCTGTTTTACTATAAAATTCCCACTGTAAGATCCCCTAAACAGAAAGATTTCTACTGCCTAATATTGTTGGAATAATCAATATAGATCCTGCTATATACATTCTTATCTAATATTTACCACTGCAACATTTAAGAATATAGCAGGTCAAAAAAGCAGTATAAATTTTTAGACATGCTATTTCTGAGCAGAATATTAAAATTCTTAGATCAATTAATAAGGCTTTTGTTTACTAAAGAAAGACATCACAATCCAAACATCACCGAACCCCTATCTGAAGAAACAATTAGTTCAGGCTAGGCAGAAAAATATTTCTCAAGAACCTATGATGCAGATTTTTATAAAATCATTTATTTGGTTTTATAGACTTATGTTCATAGTTACCTTTAAATAAGCTTGTTAAAACTGTGGATGGGGTACAAAGTCTTAAATAGGCTTAGTTTTTAGATCTACCAATTCTAAATCAAGTCTCTTTTCCTAGTGTCCTGCTGGCCCACATAGGCCTCATAGAAATAGTACTAACCAAACCTGCACTATAACAGCATGTCAGTGTAGTCCACAATGCTCTACTTGACATGTGAGCAAGTGTTGTGCCTGCTTCATTCATTGTTTGACACTCAACACCGAGCGAACACACAGCGGGAGCTTTCCAAAAGCATATGTATTAAGGACTCGGCCTGTAAAATTAGTATTATTTACCACAGTTATTTGAAGACCTTTTAAGTCAGATTATGGCAAATTACATTTTTTCTTACACATTCTTTTCCAAATTTCTTGGCTGAACTAAAAAAATACATGTAAGTCCTCCTTTCAAATCTCATACCTATTTACAGAGCAATGTAAGGCACTCTCACAAAGCAAAAGAATTAAAATTTGAATATTTTGTCTAATACCTGGTGCTTTATAAGTATAATTATTTAACCTTGATGATTTTCTTATGGTAGAAAAATCCTATTTCGAATTTTAATGAGGGATATCACTGGCAATTTTGAGTATGTGAAAATGAGTTCCTACCTATTTGTTTCTCCATGTCTGAAGGAGTTGCTTCTGAATCAAACACATCATCACCATCCTTCTTAGTCTGTTCATGTAAATTAGTAATCAGTTCAGTGGAAGAGCTTGGTGGCTTGAAAACAAAATCTTCAGAGTCTCCTGGTGACAGTGCATCATAATACTCTAGAGTAGTCTGGTCTGATGTGGTTGAAATAGTGCTATTTTCTTCGCTCATATCAAGTTTCTCCAGACTCTGTGAGGCTGTATCCTGTGACCCGGCATCCACTTCTTGATGATCTTTTTCAGGGGGACTCAGGGGAAAAGATGTGGATTTATCTTTGCTCTTTAGCCATTCAGTTTCGGGTGGAACTCCACTTTTATGGAAAGGTGTAGTAACAAGTACTTTTGTTTCACTGTCATCTGCAGCCTGTTAAGTAAGATTAGGAAAAGAAAATTAACAAGTAAACATCAACCCCGTGTTAAGTGACCCATACTAATCACACCTAAGTTTCCATGTTTGGTATTTCTCCAAATTTGCTTCTTAATTAAAATTCACGGGCTGGGAATTTAGCTCAGTGGTTAGAGTGCTTGCCCTGCAGGTGCAAGGCCCTGAGTTCGATCCCCAGCACCAAAAAAAAAAAAAAAAAAAAAAAATTAAAATTCACTTGAAAATCCATTTTCTTTAGTTATAGTATTAAAATTAATGGTTGTTAATGTTTCCCTAATTGGTAGTATACTGTTATTTTCCAAAGATTAAAATGAACAGGTCAGATAATAATTACCAAATAGGTTTCTATTAACCTACAATGGAGATCTGAAGAGGCATCTGCCTAAATAGAAAATTAATTAGAAACTTAAGGGAAGGGACACAGTACAGGGTAAAAACAAACAAAAACCATGGACTAAAAATTAGAGGTCTGGATTCTAGTCCCACTTCTGCCATCTAGTTTTCTACAGGCTTCTAGGCCCTATTTTCTTTACCTATTAAATGGATTTGGCTTGCCCAGTCTCCTAAGATTTCTTTCAGAAATGTTTCCTAATTTCACAACTATCTTTCAGACTGTATATAAAAATCTACAGTGATCTAACATTCTACCTGCAGAAAGTACAAAGGATTGAACCCAGGTCCATGTCCTGACGTCAAGCTATATCCCTATCCCTTTTTATTTTTGAGACAAGGTCTCACTAAATTTCCCAGCCTCAAACTTGCCTCAGCTGGCCTCAAACTTGCCCCAGCCTACTAAGTATGTGGGATTACAACATGTGTGCTGCACCAGGCTAATATGTTTAACCTTATATGTCTTTAGCCCTTATTCCTTATTATTATCAAACTTACTCCGGCAGTCCATTTTGTGCTCATGCCTTCTTCCATGAATGAAATTCTTGTTTCTTTAAATTGTAAAGGTGGAGTAAGAGACCTTCCAGGTGATACAGAGGCAGATGCTAAAGGTGTTCGAAGACCAGACCTTAGGATGGACTGTGGGGTCAACTCAGCAAATCCAGAAGTAACTGACATAGCCAAAGTTTTAGCTTTCTATGACATACAGCAAATGGAATGCCATCATTAGTGTTTGTTAAAGGCATTTATACAAGGACAGATTGGGTCATTTAAGTCACAATAATAGTTATTTTCTCATTTGCAATAAACACATAAGTAGAAATTTTTATCTTAGAATGCTACCAGAGCTTTTTATATGGAGGCTACAAAACATAATCATAATCTTTCTAAAGGTCCTGGTTATTTCCAATTCAAATTCAAATAAAAAACAGAGTGCCAATTATTAAGATAAATGACTTATGTAACACAAACTTTTAGGTAGGTTAAAGACCTGATTGTACATAATGCACAGAACCTAGGTTAATTAAAGAAAGATAATTTAAATTAATAAGACTGACTTTAGTATGTTTTAAGACAAAATTTCATCACAACTATCCAGTAATAAGCTACATTTACTACAATCCTCTAAAGATTTTGTATGATGAATAAAAATAATATAAGATTAGCACTTATTTAGTAGAAATAATTCCTTGTCTACTAAAGATCTAGTAAACAATTATTGAATCCCATTACATTAAAGAAATCTGTTAGCCAGATTACAAGATTATGATTTTTAACAGACTGTTCTGGTAAGAGATACAAAATTATTCCCTTATTTCATCTGAATCCAGTGACCCAGTGTAGAGAATACAAAATCAGTTTTTTAAACAAATAAACCTTAGAAAGAAACTTAACAATTTAGGAAATTAATTTTATCAACTTTCTCTTAATAACTATTTTAGGAGCAGCATTTACTGAGATATCTTTCATTCACCTTGAAAAATAAGAAGTCTTTTGCTTCACTATATAAAGGTTGGATCTCCAGAGCAGAGAATCCAGAAACCATCAAACCAAAGCAAACCAAACCAAAAAAGGAGGAGGAAGAGATGTAATGTAGAACAGTGGAAAAAGTAAAAGACCACTGGTACCCATCATCACAAGTTTATTCTGTTGTTTTCTCAGCTATCAGGGAGGATGGAAGAAAAAGCCATGTAAAAACAAGCTCACAGAATAATGAAATCATTTTGTTTCATTATTAATTTCATTAAAGGGGTCAGAAAAGTAAAAATACACATGAAAACTAAAAATTAGTTGACATAAGGAATAATATAATATCAGCAATGAAGATTACATAAAAATTAACACTTAAACTCTAGAAAGTATTTTGCAAAGGACAAAGGTCAACTTACGACAATAACAGAGCCTTGGATTATATTCAAAACAACAATGTGATAGTTAATGTTACAAAAGAAAACTACTCTCTTTAAGAAAATGTGCAAGTACAGTTTTGGAAAGATAATCATAGAGATTTAAGTAGAAAAAAAATACTTAGGGGCTGGGGATTTAGCTCAGTTAGAGTGCTTGCCTTGCAAGCACAGGGCCCTGAGTTCGATCCCCAGCTCAAAAAAAAAAAAAGAAAAAAACAAAAAAATACTTAAAAGTTGTTGCCTACCTAAAGCTATCAGTTATAAAAAGTTTATTTTCTTTGCACGACTTAAAAAATTAAGAATTCTCTAGCCTCACTATGAATACCGGGTATGTAATACTAACCTTAACTACAAGAGGAGTCTCAAGTAAATTTAATTCTGAAGTCCTGGAGGTTTTCCGATGTGACTGTCTGAATTGTGAACTTGAACTAGACAGTAGGTATGGAGGAGATCTTGTGGGACTTTGCTGAATAAACCTCCAAGACTGAGAAGACTGCAGAACAGGATGAACCACCAAATCCAGCAATCTAATCAGAATACACATATGAACAGATAAATCCTGGTAAATTATTACTTAAGAAACAAAAGAATTTAGTATTCATTTAATTATTCAGATTGCTTAGTCAGTCACATTAAATATCATAGCAAACATAAATTGAGTCAACCACATTCATTCGAGTGGTTCAAGTCTGCCATCCTTAGTTTAAAGGTCAGAATTATCTCAGTAGCTTAAAAATAATCCAGAGTTGTAACAATTTGAAAACAACTAATTCTAGTTGTCTTTCCTCTTCAGTATTTACTGAATCTTCATTATGAGCCAATTGTTGATTTTAAATGAAGACCAACTGATACTAACTTAAAATACTGAAAAACATGGAATAAGGCTTCCCAGCAATCCATTAGCTATAGATTATGTTTATCAACATTTAAGATCCATTCACCCATATCTGATACATGTAATGTGTTTTTGTTTGTTTTTTTGGTGCTGGGGATTGAACTCAGGGCCTTGTGCTTGCCAGGCAAGCACTCTAACCACTGAGATAAATCCCCAACCCCAACAAATAGCAGATTTTTTTTATCTTTATAGATATGATTGCAACAAAGACTAGACTGACAAAACCACTTTGCCAAAAAGTTAAGCTTTTAAAATTGAGTTTTGTAAAAAAAAAAAAAAAATAATAATCTCAATGTTTTCCATCATCTCCTGGATCCAGTTCGTATCAAATGACTAAACTGATCTTGTTACTGATTTGTATCTAAGTATAGTCCAAATAAGCTTAAAAGTATAATTTACCAATAAATAATTTAAACTTGAAAGTGAAATTTTCAAGTCACAATTTCTAGTGGACCATATATAAAGACACACATTTCTCAATTCCCCAATAAAGTGTATTTTATGGTTGTATTTTCTAATGATTAAATATAGTGTATCTTTACTTCCCTCAAATGCCTGTGCGATTTAGCTGAGAATAATGAGAAAACAGCGGCATGTGTTAGTGACCAAAAATAAAACTCTAAGTTGCTGTGCCTTCCTTATCCTTCTGTTCTTTAGGTTTAAGAGATTTTCACTATTAAGGAGTGATATGGAAACACTGATTACAATTGCTTTATGACTCAACCTATTACCCAGTGAAGATGAAATACAGGAAGCATTTTGTTAGGATATTCCTATTGTTATTCTGTAGCAAACACAACTTTGAGATTTCCACCAAGCCAAGAATATCTAGAAATTTTATTCCTATAAATTTTAATTTCTTTACCTAATTTATATTTAAATGCTATTTGTAAGTAGCTTGTTCCATTTTTATAGTGAACTGCTTATCAAATAGAACATCAAATATATGTTCTGTTAAATGCTCTGCATTGTGTTAATATTTACGTCTAAGATGCTTATTTATGAATGATTGTTTCTCAAAACCAGGGCCTGTGCCATAAATGATAAAATTCTTATAGAAGATTAATACATTTATACTTTTAAATAGGAACAAGAAAAAATATTTTTAAGAGAAATCTTAAGTATTATACTAGAGGGGTTGGGAATTTAGCTCAGTGGTAGAAGCGCTTGCCTAGCAAGTGCATGGCCCTGAGTTTGATCCCCAACACACCCCCCCCAAATAAATAAATAAACCTTATCTCATGAAGGTAATTAAAGAGAAACAATTATGTTTAATCTAAAAAGAGAAAATTCCTTTCAAGTTTTGAAAATGTCCCCTATGCACACTCTATACTTTTTGTCTCAATTTTTTTGAAGTTATGAACTTATCTCAAGTATTTTATTCTTAGGATCAAAAAGCCGGATAATTTTATTTCTATAAAATAATGTAAATTTGTTTCCTAATCAAATACTTGCAATTCATGGGCATTACTATTCAGGACAAAGAATGTTCTCTGCTACTGATAATTATGAATCATTTCCCACTACCCAACATTCTTAAGTACAGTGGTACCTTGGTTCATGAACTTAATTCTTTTCACCATTTTGGTTGCAAACCGAATTGGATGAGAACTGAATCAAATTCAGTGATTAGGGTTAATGGACCTTATGAGGAAATTTGATTCAGTTCTTGTTCAATTTGGTTTGGGACCAGAATCATGGAAAAAATTAAGTTCCTGAACCAAGGTACACTGTACACATTTATAATCACAATTCCATCTTGTATGTGAAAACTTTAACTATTTTTCTAGCAAGATATAAAAGTATTACTCCATCTGGAGTTATGTAAGACATTTCAGCAGGCTCTATTACAAAGGAGAAAGTTTCAATGAGCCAACCAAGATTAATTAGTCATTAATCATAAAAGCAACTTTCATTCAGAGGTCAACTAACAAGGAGAGAGAATACTAGTTTGCTTCTTTTCATTCAGCTATCTAAAATCACTAAGAGGAAATTTTAAACACATGATCGTGTTTAAGCACATGATCAGCTGATATAAAATTTCCTAAAATTATCAAACTAACATGTAAATCCAATAAAAAAGGATTAAAAATTTGCTTAAGAATTTAAGTATCTGTAAAATTGTACAGATAAAAATGAGTTATTATAATAACACTGTATCTTTAAAAATGATTTAATAAACTGTTACCTAGAAATTTTCTGTGATGCTTTTGAAACTGGTGTTCCAACAAATGCCTCAGGAAGCTCTGGATGTAGGTAAGAGTATACTATAGGAGATGGTTCTTCTATTTTAGGGCTACAAAGGAAAAAATTAACTTTTAATTATGGATCATTAAAGATTGATAAAAATGCTGTTATTTAGGATTAGATGGAATGACTCGTTTTTATTCTGTACATTTTTGCATTCTTTATAAACAATAATAAGCCATACTTTTGTAAGAAATGTAGCCAACATAAAGAGCTTTTCCTTTTTACATACATCAATAAACTCCATGGCAATGAGGATGGATTGGTGATGAATGCTACTGATAACCAGAAAAGATGGGAAGTAACAATGATTTTAAGAAGTATAAGAAAAACGTACCTATTGTAAATTGACATGCTATTTCTAGGTTCACTGCTTGCCCACACTTCTCCAATCTTAGATAACACGTTATTGATGAAAGTAGATCTTGTTAACACTGTCCCAGTTACAGCTTTCTTTGGAAATGTTGATAATGGTTTTGGTCTAGAAACTGTGAAATAATGTAGCATTTAATTGTATCTCCACTAAATAGGTTTTAATAAAAGATTTAACATGAAACCATGACTGGACAACACACAGAAGACATGATAAAATTATGTTGGGTTTATCTATAGCTAGGTAGAAATTTAGCAATCTGGGTCTCTAGGAGATGGTAAAGCATTATTTAAAATGTTTTCTCCAAAAGAGTTCTTGGGGTAGGGGATTTAGCTCAAGTGGTAGAGCACTTGCATACCAAGTGCAAGTCCCTGAATTCGATCCCCAGCAGGAAAAAAACAGAGTTCTTTCACTCTGGCCAGGTGTAATTTTAAAAACTTTCAAAAAAGGTCTACACCTCATAGGATAAAGCAACAAATAAAAAAGTATAACTGTTATACATTTGAGTATGTATTAGCTAAAGTGAGCTATCTGTTAAGTTTCAGAAAGGTAAAATCATTCAAAGTCTCTTCAAACATAAGAATGTGACATTTTTCAATGAACTCTTACCTTCTCGAAAAACTGATGATGTTGACACATGATAGGGCTTAGCTCGCTCAATGGCTAATTTTCGCTGGACTCTAGGAAGGATTTTTCCATACTGGTCTAACATAGCATTTCGAGCCACTGATCTCTCTCGTACACGAGGATCACGATCATTCTATTGAATATACCATAAATGATAAAAATTTAATCTTCAAAATGTTGGGCATCATAGTTATGTCTTTACCATTTAAAATAGAATTATGAATATCTGGGAATATTTATTTCCTCTCTGTATTTTTCTAAAATGAAGACTTCATACACAAACTTTAATAATTGCTTACCCATCAACGAATTCCCAATCTCTGCTACTAAGCCTGGACTTCTTCATAATAAAACAACTGGCTATCAGTTTTTGATCATCCACATGTTACTTTATCAAAAATAAAGCATGGCTCTGTGAATCTTCACAACCTCACAAGGAAATATTAGCATGTATAGATGAGGAAATCAAGATTCAGAGCGTGTCCTAAGCACATAGAACAAATTGAGAATCGGCCTGACCACAGAAGTCCAACATTCTTTGCACTATGTAATCCCGACTGCTGTCCTCTACCTCTTCCTCTAATTTTACAAGTGAAATGAGTAGTCTGGCAATTTATAGGAAAACATCGGAACATAAAGATCATGTATAAAAAAAGTAAATAAATAATACCCGGTTCCCAGTAATTTCTCCTAGTAGATGATAATATAAGGCACAATGGTTACCAAACTGCAAGCTCTTATATAACAAACCAACCACGTCTTCAGTGTTCTTATTCTCTTGTCCCCTACAATGAAGCAATTTTAATCATACCATAAGACTGATCTTCAGAGTCTGGTTCAGCTTCAGGGCAGGGATATAGTTGGCACGCTGCAAATGGTGAACTAAAAGGAATTCTTGATTCTGAACACTGGCACTGGACTGCAAAAATTTCACTAAACATTCCTAGGAAGAACAAACAGACTTTGTAAACTATCAATTTACTCTGGATTTCCGATAAATGTATATTGGTAAGTGATTACCTGCTCAGTGTCTGTAAATGGTAATTTCAGCAAGTCTTCCATTAAGCCCATTTCTTGACACACTTCATACACATGCTTCAGTAATTCCTCTATATTCACTGTATTAGAATGTTGTCGCAATAAACTCCAGGCCTCGACCATACACCTGAAACCAATATTTATCAAAGTTTGATTTTAGAAGAGCTCTTTAAAATGTTCAAGTGTCATCTAACTATAGAATCTCAAAGGTACTTTGTACATGCAAGTTAGAAGCCAGGAAGCCTGGGTAACTTAGACCTTGTCTCAAAACAGCAGCAGCAACAACAACAGGCTGGGGGATTTAGGTAGACTGTTTGCCTAGTATGTGCATGACACTGAATTCACTCCTCAGTATGCAAAAAATAAGAAAAGATTTCAAAAAATAAATACTTTAAGAACACTTAATATTAACTGCTGCATAATAAATCTGGCTAATTATGTCAATCAGACAACAAAACATCTTCAGGTGTAGCTCGGGGGTACAGCGCTTGCCTAGCATAGTCAAGGCCCTGGCTTGCACCCCCAGGACTACAAAAACAAAAATTTAATTAAGTATAAAGTAACAGAGAGACAAAGTAGACATTCACAAAAAGACAAACTTAGGTGACAGGGATAGAACTGAATGATTGGCATGGGGCAACGAAGTCAGGCACTTAAGGTAGTTAACACTCAACATAAGAAATGTGAAGAACAATATGAGTGAAGGCCTATAGATGGAAACAAGCATAACTGTGTTCATGGGAAGGTGAAGGGTACAACTTAATAGCAGATGATGAGGGAAATCTGCAGCAAGATCTGATTGGAGAAATGTGTCAGATTTGACAGTTGGAGATACAACTGCAGTGCAGAATTTTGCTCTGTAAGCAATACTACTCAAGGAAGAAATGCAAAGATATCATTTGCTCAAATCTGACTAAATAAAGTATTAAGACACAAAACCTAACATTTTCAGAGCACTATTACTGAATAAAAACCTCCTCAAAATATAATTTGTCAACATAATCTCATTCTCTCTCTATTCTTGGTTTCTTTTCAGCATACTTAACTCTCAACTGACCATGCAGGAGACTGTCAGTGTTGTCAATTACCAACAGATATAATGACACCTCTTTTACTGAAGATACTTCCTATCCATCTTATTCTAGATGAAATACTATGTTTTCTTAACATAGATCGAAGATATGTAACAATATTAGGTAATGGAACTAAAATATTATGCTACTATTTCATCAATTCAATCTTATTAGCATATATAATCAAGAGTTTTCAAGAAATACACTTACCTATTGAAAAGTAAAACAGTGAGGTGAAGGATAATGTCACCACCACTGGACACAGCTGGCTTCATCGTTTGTATATATCTGAGGGCTTGTCTGTACTCTCCCTGGCTCATGAAGGCTTGAATGATCTTTGCATGTTGCCATGACTCAGGTTTTACAGTAGCTGGGTGAAACAGAAGATCTAAACCACTCTGCGAAAATAATGTGAAAAGTACTAAATACAATAGAGCTTTACATTTAGACAAAATAATTAACATTTAAAAAGATAAGCTTTAACACACAAGATAAAATCAGTTTAAATATAAACTGAAAAGGGCTACTTTATGGTGTATTTTATTTTAAAGAATAAAAGTTTTATCAAAAATCTCAGACCATCAAGACCTTGACATTATATAAAATAGTAACTTTTTAATATAGCACAAATTTCCAACATCCCAAATATATTTCTAATAATCACAGTACTTTCACTATTCTAAGTATTTACTTGTTTATTTCCTTATCTTGACAGTAAGTAATCTGAGGGTCTGAAATTGTTATCCTTAAATTTTTGCTATCTTAGGTAGTACTTGGTGAAGGCACATATTAAACTGAATCCTTCTTAAATTACCTCTAGAAATGAACTGCATCATCTTTAATATCAAATCTGATCTAGCTATGTATGCTTTCTTAAAATCTAGTAACTACTACAGACTTACCTCATAGTCATTATGATCTATCAGCCAAAATCCTTGAATAAGTTTAACTTGACCCCAGGAAATGGCAAAGGCAGTTGGAAAAGATTCAATGGGAGTATCTGTTTTGTTTGGAAAGGAATACATAATATCGAGCAGCAAATAAATGGTCTTTTAAAAAGAGGATTAAGGACAATAAATAATACTTTTTGAACAGGTAGCAAAAGAATGCAGCATTTAGGCCTGAAAGCCTTTTGTGTGTTCACAAAGTCTTCACTGATATCCAGCTGTGGCAATACAGTTTTGTTACATGTGGGTATACCCATTCCCATGCCAAATTCTTTTTTTCTCAATATTTTATCACTACCATCCCAAAGGAGATGGGCTTTACTAAAGCATTCTCTCTTCACAAAGAAACGAAGTTGAGAAATTTGCTTAGCAGATTTAGAAAAAAAAACTATAGATCAAATTCCAGTCACGGGGCAAAAGCTGACAGCTTAAATCAATGCTTATTTTGTGTGCGGCACTTCTGGGGAAGTGAACCACCCAGAGGCTCTCTACCACTGAGCAACATTCCCCAGCTTTTTGTTTTTGGATAAAGTCTTGCTAAGTTACCCAGGCAAAATTCAAACTTGCCCCTGCCTCAGAAGACTTCTTTTGTTTTTGTGGTGTTAAGAGATTGAACCAGGACTGAGCTAATCGCATCCCTCACCCTGGGCCCTAGAACATGCGTTCTTGAGTGTGTCTGACACATCTGAGAATCTAAGAAAAGCCAAGAATATCCCTATATAAACAAACAGAAAACAAGATTTTTCATAGTTTTAGGTTCATTACAGGCCATCTGAAACCAATAAACAGATCCCAGGCTAGGAACCCTTATTTTAAACAAAAAATTCAAACATGACATTAAGATTAGAGTAGATACACAACATTCCTACTACTCTTAAATTTTATGGTTTTGGTAATACATAAGTTACTTGATAAAAACTTAAAGGATACAATAGAATGCTTGTTTGTCTCACTAATGTTGTCTAATAAATATATGTCCAGTAGTGCCTAGAAAAGAAAGGGATAAAAAAGTTCAATGCATTTTATAGTCATTCATTCCCCTTATTTTCCACAGCCTGTTGTGCCAGGTGTGAAAAATACAGCCAAGCCTGTGTCTTCTCTCCCCAACTTTCACAAACACTTAAAAGTGACAGCATGTTTCTATAAACCTACATGTAAACTAGCAGGAGGGTATTTTCCCGTGCCTCCTTCATCTCGTTTCCATAACTTCTCAATTTGATCGCCTAACTGAGAAACCAATCCATCAATCAACAAGCAATCGTGGTTCCACTTCCCTCTGCAATATGGGAAAAACATTGAGGATTGTTTAATATTAATGATAATTATGGGTATCAAACAACAGGGATCAAACTTTAAAAAGTAGCAATCCAACTACCAAAGAGAGGACAGAGATGAGAACTAAACTTCACTTAGAACTACAGAAATAAGGAACATTAGTCAGATAAACCCTGAAGCTGCCCCACGTTTGGTCTTCAGCAACTCAGTCAAGGTCAAGTCTTAGGAAGGAATGTGGTAGAAGGAGTCAAATATCCAAAATTGGTCTATTTTTCACAACCTTGATCAAATTACCATGGAGTATGACATCCCAGTATAGAAAACAATACTGCAGTTCAAAATCAAGGAGTTATGCTTTCTATTCATCACTAGGGCTGGTCCTTATACTTAGTTATTCCTTCATCCAGAAATGTATTACTGTGCCCTTAGAATGTGATATTATCACTATTTCTTCATCTAATGTTATTAACAGCAGCACTAGTTTCTTGGAATTCTCCGGCAAGGAAGGTACTATGCTAGGTGTCCTGCATATTGTTTATGTTGACATTCTACCTTAGGTGACAAAAAGCATCAGGAAGAATAGCAAACCTATCCAAGGACATACTCCTAGGAAATAATAGATCTAGAATTTTAAAATAAGTCTAACCAGTCTCCCAAGCATTGTCTGTTCATAATCCTAGGTTATCCTAAAGCACTATTTCTAACAATCTGCCATGCATCAGAATTATAACTGGTACAGCTTTTTAAATACTGAATTCCAGGTGACTCTGACCTGCAAATCTGGAATTAATGTTTGTGAATCACTGCTCTATCACACGAAAAGGGTACTTAATTTTAGAGACAGGCCCAGGCTCTAAATACTTCTCTTTCTTCTACTACTAGTCTATGTCAAAGGAAGCAGGTAGTCTGTTCACGTATTTTGAAGAGAAAAATAAATGAAATAAAAACAAAAGAACAAGTTGAAGTTTTCAAAGTAACTGTTAAAAAAAATAACTTTGGTGATATGCTTTTTAAATGAAGATTTTAGTCTTTTTCTGAGTAAGAATTCTCAATATAAAACATGATTAAATCATGGAGTCTCTAACAATCACTCAGTAAACAGTTTTATTCAGGAAATGAGAACATTCAAATTTAAATAAAGTGTAATTATTAGGTCAGGGCAAACAAAACTGTTACTGGTGTTAACACCCGTAACGAATTCTGATACTTCGCCCAGAATTCTACCTACTTAATTGTTTTATATAACATGATGTACTATGTTCTGAGAATGTTGAGCTTTTTACAGAAGTAATTTCTAAAGGGTGTTCTGAAGGTCTGGATGTACTATACCTTGATAAACGCTCACACTTCTCTCGGCGACTAGTGTAGTAGTTCTGAACTACAGGGTAGTTGTAGTATAACCTTGACAACTGCACAGCATCATCTGGAATTTTTTTAAGAGTTAGAAAACAAAACTAATAATATTACCAAAGCATCTCAATAATACTTAAGATTATACACAATGACATTTTATTGTAATTTTATAGTATTACTTAAACTGCAGGCTTGCTAAATACAATACGATATATCATCTTATTTATAATAGATGTACAAGTGAGAAAACTATCTCATGAAAGTTTATAACAAATACACTGGCTAGCTTAAAACATTAGAAACTATTCTAAATAATTTTACTCTCTTGGTACAAGCAATAATTTGAAAGAAAATTATATTCATTACTTGTTCAAGTCAGAATCAAACAATTTAAAAGAGTAAGACCAACAATTATACAAGTATGCACAATGACAGAGGTAATTCTAAGTAAAATCCAATTTGCTTCCTGGAAATGCAAGAAGTTGGAGGCTTTGTTTTAAACAAAAAACTGCATAGTAAAAGCCAAAGAATACTAAGAATTCTCTCAGTATTGGCATTATCAGATAAAAGGAGTATTTCACTGATGGCAAATAATGTCAGTAACTATATTAACAGAACATTAAACAAGAAAGAGATTAGCAAATTAGGTAATAAAAACCGTAATTCCATGGATCTAAATTATAGTTATATTACTGAACCCATTTCAGAAGCTATATTTCCTCAAATTTTGCTTTCCTTTTAAATGTTACTTGATCCAGTGAACATATATAGAACTCGTGTATCAGAAAGAGGGGTAAGGCGCTGAAGATACAAAGTGACTAAGAATATAAAAAGAAAACTAAGTGAAGTGAAAGAAAAAGATAAAGCTTCTTCAGAACAGAACAGAGAAACAATTATAAAGATTTAATAATGTTTTAATTAGCATTTATAGGTTAAGTATCTTACCTAAGCCTTCAGGCAAAAGCCCAGAATGAGAGAACCAAAGCACCATTTGTGCATATTGGCAGATGAGCTGTGTAACCATGTACTTATTGCTTAGCTCCACTAGGCCTGTTAAGAGTTAACATTCACTGTTTAACTTTTAATTTATCAATCAGCAAATTTCCAAAATACTAAATACAAGTCACTGACTACAGACATTTTATACAAGCTATTACAATATCATTAATATAGATTCTTAAATCAGGTCTTTAAATAAAACTGGCCTTTTTTTGATTTGTTGAAATGGTAAAAGAGAAATTAGTCATTTCTTTGAATAAAAACATACAGATTATTTAAAAATTTAAATTTAACTGAAGTACACTACCCTAATAGTAACTTTGACTCCAGAATTTCCCAAGCTTATTCTGTATCTTTACATAAAATACATTCTAGCACTTAAAAAATAATGTTCTCTTTATACAATGATCCATCTTGGAAACAGAAGCTTTATTCTTTCTTTAAGTCAAGAAGTAAAACAGTCATCTGTAGAAAACAAAGAGCACACCTCTCTCAGTGATCTCTTGGGCCTCTGTTGCAAAACAGGTTAAGACTGTCTTAAGATTGCTAAAAAGCAAATGACACTGCTGCATAGACTGCACAGTTTGTGGATCGATGAAACGACAAGAACCATCAAATAATGGTGTACCTTTTGAAGATAAAATACAACATTAGTTTCCACATAGTAAATCTGAATTAATTAGAAGAACCTTAAATACAGATTTTCTGAAATTCTTAATACTCAAGAGAATTATATATTATGAGATTTTATAAGACAAGCTAGAAGTAGCAAATATTCTCAAGGAACCTATAATATGCCTTAATATAAAACCAGCAAGAAGCAGAATGAGAATCTGAACTCAAGTAATACAGATGTAGAGTTTTTCTTCCTAACAATTACATATCACAAGAATCTGATGACCATTTAAATCACATTACTATTTAATGTAGGATTGGTCTAGACGATAATTAACTCTAAAATCCTTCTAATTAATTTGCAGTTTACTTCCAATACATTAAAAACATTTATGCTCCGTATTTTAATTATCCTTAGAAGTTACAAATATAAAAGACCTCAATAAACCAGCAAAGAAGCTCAAGGGATCAACAATAGTTCAATTACCAATTCCACATTATGTTGAAAACCTAAGCCATATAATTTATAAACTGATTTGAACTAATTTTCTTCAATCCCAGTAAATTCTTAAAATATCCTCTACTGAAGCTGGTTGTGTGGTACATCCCTGTAAGCCCCACACTTGGGAGGCTGAGGAAGCAGGACTGCAACAAGTTCAAAGCTAGCCTGGACTACATAGCGAGACGGTCTCAAAAAAAAAAAAAAAAAAAAAAAACAAAACACAAAAATCCTCTACTGACACTAACTTACATTACTTAGAATTAAATGTCTTCAAAACTCCCTGTGTTCATTCACCATAACACAGAAATAATGAACAAAACATACACATATAAATCAAGTTTTAGCCAGGTGTGGTGGTACACTGAGGAGGCTGAGGCAGGAAGATTAAGAGTCTGAGGCCAGCCTGGGCTACATAGTAAGTTCAACACCATCCTGGACTATATAGCAAGACCATGTCTCAAAAAAAAAAAAAAAAAAAAAAAATTAAGAATTTACTTTCACTTACATAGCAATCATGTATCTTGAATTACTAAGTATTAGGCTGGCAATGTAGCTCAAAGGGACAGAGGCACTTGCCTAGGATATGTGATGCCCTGGGATTGATGCCCAGCAATCAGGGGCCCAGGGGTGGGGAGACTGATCCTAACCACTGGTGCTTTTAGTGTTATTTTTGTACTTTTGGAATACAATGATTTTTAATATTCAATGAATACCTCAAAATTAAGTCAACGTATACAACAGATTATTGAAGCTGTAAGAATGGCTTGGCCTGATAATAATCACATCTATATATTCTCGGTAGAGGCAATCCATTTTTACTCTGCCATGTAGGTTCTTTCTATCCATTAAACATTTTAAATAGAAGATGAGTTAGGAGACAGGTTTCTGAAGTTAAACGGCATAGTCTCCCTTATTCCATCAGTATAGTTTGTAAATTAAACTCTGAGGACCAAAAGATAAGGAGTAATTCTGAACCATGCTACTACAGCATGTTGTCAGTTTAAAAATCCACTGAAAAATTTAGCCAAAAATTATTTTTGTCATTTTAATGTACAACAAATAGTTTCCTTCTGGGACTTCTTTAATTTTAAGCATTTACAACTTTCAAAATGATTAAAAATTATTATGTACTTGTAAGATAAACCAAGATCAGTTTTTTACTAACAAATTTTGCCCTAAATCCAAACAATACTTACACAGTCTGTCAAATTCCTCTTTTGTAATCACCACTTTATTCCATGTCCACTCAAGAACAAAGCGCAAATTAACAGCAGAATTTGGTTGTTCTTATTTGCAAATATGAAAATAAAAAATAAAAATATTATTAATCACAAACAGAAAACTAGTGGGGACACCTGGCAGGTAGCACTTAAACCAAGTTCTCAAAGCAAACATCAACATTAATGTAGACAATCTAATAAAATGTACCCTGCTGAGTGCATCTCATTGGAGAGCATTTTATTTTATATAGAAAAGCTTTAAAAAATGCAAATGGGGCTTATCATGAGCAAAGATCAATAAACACAAACTGAAAGGCAGTTTATAAAATAACAAGTCTACATATTCTTTGAAGAAGTCAAATTTCAGATGGGCACAGTGATATATAGCAGTAATCCCAGCTACTTGGGAGGCTGAGGCAGGAAGCCTGCCAAGTCTGAGGCCAGCCTGGGGAATTGTCTCAAAAGGGGGGTAGGTGGGCTGGGGATTTAGCTCAGTGATTAGAGTGCTTGCCTTGCAAGCACAAAGCCTCGAGTTCGATCCCCGGCACCACAAAAAAAAAAAAAAAAAAGGGGAGGGGTAGGTGCCTGGGAAATAGTTCAGTGGGTTCAATCCCCAGTTCTGATGGGGAAAAAGAGTAAAATTTCTTTGAAAGACAGAGCTTTAGAAATTGTACCAGATTAAAACAGAAGAAAAAGACACAAAAACGAAACAGCATGATTCTGTACTATCACCAAAAAATTGGTATTAAGGAACTACTGCTGAAACCACTGGCAAAATTTCAGTTAGTGTTAACTTTCTTGATTTTTCAAAAGTGATTTTGTATGAGAATTTCTTTGTTTTTACAAGCAAACAATACTAAAATATGAGTAAATAAACATGACAGCTTATCTCAAATAGTTCAGGACAAAAGGTAGTATGTGTGTTGGGTATATGTGTGTATAAAGTTCGAGCAATACATGCAACTATCTGGACAAGTCTCCAACTTTGTTGAGAGAAACAACTTAATCCCAAATGCTTACATATTGTCTGATTTCATTTATGAACATATTTGAAATGACAAAATTATAGAAATAGAGATTAATTGGTGGTTACCAGGAGTTATGAGTGGGGCAAAGGGAAAGCAGGTATATGGGGGATAACATGGTGGGTAACTACACTAGACACTTGCCAGATTGCATCACTGGGGGAGAAATACGGTATAAAGAGTGCACAGGTTTTCTGTTATGTCTTTCAACTGTATCTGAATCGATAGTTATCTCATGATAAGTTGTTTTAAAAAACAACAAAACATGACCTGCTAATTTTAAAAGTACAAAAGAACATGTTTTAATAGAATCTAGAGCTGGGTGTGATAACACATGCCTATAATCCTAGCACTTGGGAGGCTGACACAGGAGGATCACTATGAGTTGAGGCCAGCCTAGGCTACAGAGTTCAAGGCCAGTATGAACTACATAACAAGACCCTGTCTAAAACAAAACAAAACAAGAAACAAAACCCCACAAAATCTTACCTTGTGTTATCCAATTTCTGAAACAACCAATCAAAAGTCCCAGGGAACTTGTCTGAATTGCTGCTGACAGTATGGCTTCGAACTGTTCTTCCTAAACCACACATTAAAGAAAGAAGATGTAGGAAAAAAAAAAAAAATGAAACTCAAGACACTATGTGATTGCATGGTGCAAAAAGCTAAAAAAAAAAAAAAAAAATCACTACGGCCCAGGAAGATGGCTATGAATCAAAAAGATACAATAATGAGTAGTGGTAAGGAAGCAGAAAAACTAAGAATCCTCATACAGTGCTCACTGTTAGTAAGAGCATAAAATGGTATACGCTGCAGAACAGTTTGGCAGTTCCTTAGTATGTTAACATAGAGCCAGTATTTCCATACTTATGGTTAGTATGTAAATACTTAAGAGAACTGAAAGTACACCCGGTATCCACACAAAAAGTTCACAACAGCACTATTCATAATAGGTAAAAAGCAGAAAATCCAAAAGCCCACCGACTCAAAAATAAAGAACAGACAGTATATTTATACAACTATAAATTAGAATTAAGTAATGGCTCTTGCTGCAAGCAACACAGATGAACCCTGAAAAGTGGAGGCTAAATGAAAGAAGGCAGTCACAAAACATCACACATTATTTAATTCCATTTACATAAAATGTCTAGAATAGACAAAACTACAAAAGAAGGCACATTAGAGGTTACCTATGGCCAGGTGGTGAGAGGAAGAGAAGCAAGGGAGGAAGTGATTGTTAACGGGCATGGAGTTTTTTTTTTAGAAGTAACGAAAATGTTCTAAAATCAAATGTGGTAATGGCTGCACAACTCCGTATATACACTAAAAACCACTGAATTATATACTTCATTATACTAAAAAACCATTGTGTTATACCTGATACTATTTACCTTATCAAGTATATCTCAATAAAGCTGTTACTAAGAAAGCATGATTCTAAATGGAAACTCACTATAGTCACTTTGCTGAAAACCAGAGGGAAAGAACAAAATTATTGGCCACTACAATTATCATGGTATAGTTGTTAGAAGACCTACTAAAGGCAATGATAAAATCAAGTGTATTTACTGATGGTTGCATAGCTTGAAATTTCAAAACAGTCTGACTTAGCTAACTAGATACTAAATAAATACACAAAAATAAATTGCCTTTTCATGTCTTCACAGTTTCTGTGTAGAAATGATACAAGCAATATGTGGATAATGTACCAATACATGTTCTTAGTTAAAAAAAAAA
>PVJO010008081.1:18184-77578 GCA_004026905.1 Hystrix cristata | reverse complement strand
AGTGTAGTCGTTTAGGTAATAGTGGTCCAATGGGGAAGAAAGTCACATAGTAAATCGTCAAGGAGAGAACAAGGACATTCCAGGGTGGGTTGGATCCGGAGATCTTGGTCGCCCACCTGGGTGACCTAGACTTTAACAGATGTAATCTTCAGTTCATTGTTTATCCCTCAGCCAGGGGTGTGGCTCTGGTCTTTCCATCTTTATCTTGAGACCTGACCTTCAATGGATGCGCCTCCAGCCATAGTTGTCCTGTGTATTGACTCCATTGAGGGCCCAGCACAGTCTGACTGCCTATAATATTTCTACCTTACTTCGCTGCCTATAATACTAGTTCTGAGTTTGCACAGGACTTTGTTCTTCAGATGAGTCACTTTATCATTCAGAGTCCTCACGTGCGCAATGCAAGAATAATTTTAGATGATTTTTCAATATAAAAATTATATTTTGTGAAAAGCTCTGAACAGTTCCATGATTTTTTGAACTATCATCTTGCTTTACTAGTTAATACTAGTGTTATATGAATTGAGTGACCTACATTTGAAAATTATTTTCAAATATTCATCTGAAGATATATGTATATGTGATATACAAATAAGTATATATAAAGTAATATATAAATATAAATGGTGATATTTTACACATGTGATACGTATATTTGTAAAAATAATATATATTTTTCCATTTAGGGAATATTATAAAGCACCTTCTTTGGACTGGTATACCATTAACAGCTTTAAATATTTGTATTTCTTATACCTACCCAGACAAATGCAGTGTTTTATTTTGTTATGATGCTTTGACTCAGATTTCAGCTGTGAAAGTGAGAGTGCAGACAGGAAAGGAAAGGTGATGCCGTCTTGCTGAACACTGCTAAACAAGGCGAAATCCATTTGTTTAGCAGGATGCCCTACTTATTGAGGAGAGAGAAAAAGGGCAGAGCAAGATATGAATAGACAAGGAGGTCCAAGGCCCTCTGCTCAAAACATTTTCTCTTCCAGGAAGCGAAGATTCCTTTAGGTCCTCTCTACCCCCAGCTTCCTCAGCTCGGGAGTGGGTGGTCAAAAGACTCTGATCTTGAGGGAATCATCTCAGGGAAAACCCAGAACAAAGTGCCTCTATTATTTTTCTGTCCTAACAGATATAAATTGCTACTGATGAAAAAATAACTTCACAGGGAAATTACTCCTGACGGAGAAATTCACTGCCTAAATAAAGCAAACAGTGTCATGTGAATCGGGATAAAAGGAATCATCTTCAACAAAAATCTTCTTTCAACACTAAGCTCACTTCACTAGATTTTGTGTCTAACCCCAGCAATGTGTCTTTTGTACTCATTAAAAGAAAAGCTTTGACATGCTTTTGTTTCCAGATGCTTTACATCTCTATTAATTTCAGTTACAGAAAAAAAAAATTCTCCCACAAGCTGTCACTTTTTTCAAATGTTAACAGTTCTTTTTTTTTTTTTTTTCCTTATGCTGGGTGGATATTCTGATAAGCTTCAATGAATAAGTTGTGATAGTAAATTTTGACTTTGGTATTCACTTCTGATTATTTCACTACCTGATCATTTCACCACTTAGAAGACCAAAGCAATTCACACATACCAAAGAAATCAGAATACAAAAGAATATTTCTGTCTATAACATAGTCAACTGTTATCATTAAGACTAGCATATGATGATGTAATATTTATAGTAAACAAATTATCTATGTATTATTGTTATAGACAGCTAAGGTAGAAATATTATAGGCAGTCAGACAGAGCTGGACCCTCCATGGAGTCAATACACAAGAGAATACACTACTACTATGGCTAGAGGTGGATCCTGTTGAAGGTCAGGCCTCAAAATAAGGATGGAATGACCTGAACTACACCCCTGGCTGAGGGATAAACAATGAACTGAAGATTACACTCATCTGATCTGATAAAGTCTAGGCCACCCAGGTGGGCAACCAAGACCTCCAGATCCACCCCATCCTGGAATGTCCTTGTTCTTTCCTTGTTCTTTTGTGACCTGACCTTCTTCCCCATTGAATCAATATTTTCTAAGCGACTACACTTGTAATATTATTGGTTAGTTATAATTTTGACACACATTGTACCTGCCTTGTGATTTTGCACTATAAAACTTCCCCTGAAAAGTGGGCTCATTGGCAACCCACTCGGGTCCTCTTCTGTCTCTCAGGAGCTCCCTTTCTCTCTCAATTTCCTACTCTTAATCTCCTTTGTTCCTTAGAATTCATTCTTTGATTTTGGGGAACATGAACTCTGCATAACTGGCATCTAGCAGGTTGGGAGTTCTATTTTTTTCCCCTATATCATTATAATATCCTGTAAAAGAAGTAGAACAGCTAATATTATTTCTATTATAGATACAGAAACAAGCTTAGGGAGTTAAAGGAAAGTGACCAAGGTACATAATTACTCGGGGTTCAGGAAGAATCTAGAATTTTTTACTGTTGGTTATCTCTTTTTCTGCACTGTTTATACATTTAGTTTTTAGTCATTCAAATAACTTAATCATTCATGTAAATTAAAAATAACAGTAAACATCTCATACATGTTATGATTCTCTGTGGTATTTATTGCTTTGAAACAGCTTATATAAATTGAAGCATCTACTAAACTACTCAGTGTAATCCTCGAAATGGCGGCCAAGAATCTTGTAACTCTTGAACTCCTTAACCATTTCAAGAACCTAAAAGGGTGAAGAGAATGACAGGGAAAAAGTGAGTTGTGCATCCTCCCTGGGGGAGGAAGCAGTAGAGTGGTTGCGAGGGAGCGAGGGGTGCTGCTGTACCCCCCACCGCCCCAGTTTGAGGAGAGGCTTCCTTCCCTCCCAAGGAGTGCCAGAGCCGGGCAGGAGCACAGCACTACCTTTGGTTAATCTGTGGAGCAAAGAATGAAGTGCCATTCCCCTAGGCAACATGCAGACGGCACAGAAGAGAAAGAACTGATTGAAATCCCTGCCTCAGAAGTGTACCCCAGAGTGTGAGGGGACACCGAGACAGAGGGGATTGAAGCTCACATTAGGGCTGTGACTCGGCAGGAGAAAGGCATATGGTTTATAGGGCTGTTACCTCTTTGTTTATTTGCTATAAATTTGAGGGGGGAGGGGTTGGGGAAAGAGGGGGAGAGAGGGGCAAATTTTTTAAAATTGAAATTTTTGATATTTTAAAATGAGGTATGAAGTTACTGACTTGGTGCCTTGTTTTCTTTTGCTACTTTGCACTTCACTTTATATTTTGCTTTTATGTTTTCATGTGACACAATCAACATAAGTATTTCCATGCTGCTATGTAATCTTCAAAATCATCATTTTAATGGCTGCATCGAGTTCCCTGTATGGGGCCATCATTTGCTTCCTCATTGCTGTGTTGTTGGATATACAGGCTGTTTAGGAAAAATTTTAAATAGGCTTTTCAGTATTTTAAAATTGTTTGTTTAAGAATGGATTTACTTTCATGAAGATTTTCGTGAAAATTTATAAATATTTCTTATAATTATATGTTGCTCTCATAATTATAATTTCAGTTTCTACTATTAACCAATATACAAGGATAAAAAAAATTCTATTTTACCCAAGCCAACTTGGAGTTATCTTTTAAAAAACAATGCTAATTTAACAGGTTAAAGTTTCTCTTTGCAGCTTTGACTTATATGTCTTTGCTAATTAGTGATGCTTACTGCTTTTCTAATTAATTTTGTACATTAGAAGTACTTCCTGCTTTGTTTATTTATTAAAAGCATTTTCCCAAATGAGGTCTGATGAGAAAAAAAAAAGAGACTTTAAGAAATGCATGGTAATAGAATACAAATAGATGGTATACTGAGTAGGGATGTGAGGCAGAGCTGAATTTAGCAGTTATCAGAGAAATGCAAATTAGAACTAGAGTAAGGTTTATAAACATATTCCATCTTTGTTTCTTTTCCAGAAATTTGAACCCAGTCTTTTATATACTTTCGAATTTCTATTATCTTTTTCAAGTGCAAGTTTTAATTTTTATAGAGGTAAATATATGGTTGTTTCATTTTTGTGTATGCTTGTTTTATTTAGAAAATCATCCTCTCTTCAAAAAATGAATACATTTTGAGGTATATTTTCTTTGATTTTCTTCATTAATACTTAATTTTTTCATTCTCAGGTATGAACTGAAGATGTATATGAATTTTCCCCTTCTCATCCCCTACCATATTGGATTAAGGTCATTAATTAGAAAGTATTTTGATTATTCTTTGATTTGTGATGCTTCTTTTATCACATATTCAGTAATTTTCTTTTAAGCCACCCTCTCTCTTCTTTCTTCCTTCTGGCCATAGTCTATCTTTATCTGCAAGCAATGTTTTAATTTCCCAGCTATAATATATATACACATTTTTTTGGTTAGTTTCTTTTGAAAAAATTCAAAGATGTTCTCATCTGCTTATTCTTACAGAATGAATCTCGTTACGATTTTTAATCTAGTAGAACCAAACCTGTAAATTACTGTGGAAATATTTAAAATCTTGACACTACTGAGAAATATAAAAGAAAAATGGAGATGGATTTTTCTAATATATAAACATTAAATAATGTTTTATATTCTATCCCTATAGTCCATTCACTTTTCTCATTGCAACAATTCCTATTTAAGTTTTTGTTGTTAGTTCAAATGGGAATTCTGTAATTCAGTGTATAAAGTTAGAATTGGTGCATTTTTCGTACACGTCTTTCACTCTTTTATTTTGCAGAGCTCTTCTATTTTCAGTTGAATACTTTTCTAGAGCTTTCACATCATGCTTCTCACAGCTAACAAAAATATTCCCTGTTTCTTTATATTATGGTCTCATTTTTTGATATTATGATATTTATCGGAAATTCTTAAATATTATTGCTTTTAAAATAGATATAAATCTTATTTGCTTTGGTACTGATTTGATAGGAAAGACTTTAGCACTTTATCCACTGACTATAATGCTAGATGTCACTTTGAAATAAACACACAGAACCCATCTTTCTTCTCCTTTTTAAAGGGTTTTGAAATATAAATGGGTATAGTATTTTATCACATGCCTTCTGCTATCCCATAAAGGGATAATGCAGTTTTTCTTAGTTATCCTTTTAATGTGACATATAATGTTAATCAACTTTATAAACATAATCTACTTTTCATTGCTCAGATGAATATTCTTTGGCATAATAAATTATTGACTTCTATTCCTGCTGTGCAAAGCAATCATGGACACTGGCAAAGCAGAGCAGATTTGACACAGCATTGATGGGAGGAAATTTATTAACAGAAAACAGTAGATTCCTTGAAATCTTTTGCTCCACCACTCAGGGAACATGCATGGGTCCTAGTGTGCCCTGGGTTGTGTGTCAGGGGTGGCCTGGCTCTGGTCTCGCCTGTGTTTAGGCAGAGGGCTAGGAAGGGTTGATGTGGTTATGGAAGAAGGGAAGATCCTTTGTCTAGAAGGGCCTTAGTAGAGACTGGAACTCCAGGACACAGTGGCTGATACTGGCCTGTTCCTCCCTTGAGGAAACTCAGGTCTCCCAAGCCAGCTCTCTCTGATTGTCGAAAGGGTGAAGAAATAAATCTGCAGGGTCAGAAAGATTTTTTTTTTGTTCTGTATAACTTCTTGCCGATTGTGTTCATATTCATCTAGAAGATGGACCACTACTATAGTGTATTTAAACTTTTCTATGTAGTTCTGTATTTCGCGTGGTTTTCTTCCAAGATAATAGTCACTCCTAGGCTTGAGGGCATTTCATTTGAACCACGTGCTTCATTTTAAATTTAACTTTATTGTGATGGATTCTAATTATTTTTATGTCTCTGACTTGTATTAATTTTATGCCTCTTTTAGTGAACTTGTTTCTTTTTTTCTGTTTTTTATTCTGCTTATACTAAATGCTTTGTATGTTCTTATCTTTTGCAATAATTTGGGAAATGGAGAATTCGGTTTTAATTTTATTAATGGCAAATTTAAGAATTTTCATAGATCTTTAAAATTTGCACATGTGATACAAACAAAAGAAGACATATCTCAACTCCATTTTATGGAAAAATAAGTGTAGTACTTTTTCTTCCTATTTGATGTAATTTTCATTAATAAGAGGTTGCAAACCTGTTATTTAAAAAACAGTGCTCTTTTTTCAAAGCATATTTTGTAATTCACGTCCTATATTAGTTACCATAGTTACACCAATTATTTAGACTTACAGTGTCAATCTTTCTCCCAATAATGTTTGGTGATTTCTGAATAGTTCTTGTGCTGGTTTCTGTATTTTCTGCTGGTTCTTTTCTTAATTGCACGTCTTAATGACAGAGTTTTAAATTTGACCTATTTTAATTTTCCAGTGGACAGATTAGCATCTTTAATCTATTTTTCTCTAAAAGTATTTGAGTATTTTTCTGAGCTTTGAAGCTTACGGTTGCTATTCTGTACTCAAACACGAATGCTAACTTGAGTGGTGACCGTGTTTTTGTGTCATCACCGTCTCCTGTCTCCACCTCCAGAACTCAAAGATACTCTAGATCATTTTCTGCAAAGAAAGGAATAGCATTAATAAAATAGAACTCTCTTTGATTGTAGACTGGTTCTTGGAAGACTAAATGTTTCTCAATTTAGAATATTTCAGAGCAACTTCTGTTTTTGTTTGAAAAATCAAGAAATAAATAGGAAGCACATTGCTTATTAAATTTTCCATGAACACAGTGAGACATCTTGGTTTCCACTGGTATTAGGTTCTATTGCTACTCTAGAAAGATCTTTGTCTATAATTGGTTTTTTATTCATTTCTTAGGAGACAACCATTATTTGTAAGTTGTCTCTATATCCTTTACTCTCCATGTCTGTTATCTTCTCTTAACTTTGTATATCTTCGCTCTACGTTGTTCTCCAAGCATATCCTTTTACGTTTAAAGAGTTGTTATGCTGTGTCAAGCCAGCAGATTTGGTGCAGATTTTATTTCAGTGTCTAAATTTTTTAAAAATGGAGTTTGATCTCTTCTCTTTGTCTGCATGTTTTTACATCTCATTGAGCACATGAACCCAAAATGAAATTTTTTTCTTGTTTTTTTGAGTAAAGGTATTTCTGGGAAAGGATTTATTTTTAACATGTTAAAATTGTACAATATAAAACTTAAACAGAAAATCGCATAAAACTTACGATTATAACATATTGCTTAAATTTAACACCCATCTAACTCCAATATAGATCAAGGAATTGGATGTGCCCAGTACCCTGGAGGCCTTTGTAGCACTAGCTATGCCATTACCAGGGCTCAGTGAAAATTAAAATGTTCTCAAATCATTAAAAATTTCAAGACATTCAGGGCAGAGCCTTAAATCAGCACAGGTCCCTTTTGGGGATGTGTCCTTGCACAGCTACACATATTGCACACTAACGTTCAAAGATTCTGTGAGGAGTAGATGAGATGATGAATATATAACCAGTTGAGTAGATACAAAGCATGGATTTTGACCAAAATGTGACTTTATTTTCTTGCTCCCCATAGTCAGTTAGGGTAATCTCTTGTCCCTAGAAGAAACCTCCAACAGGCCCAAGATTATTATGCAGATTCTTAGGTAAGACAGATTACTATAGAAACATAAGTCACAAATATTGTCTCAATGAAATAATTTTAATGTCTACTGCATAATAAATGGAACCCCTAACTTTTACAGCTCAATCTTTCCTCCCTAAGTATATACCTGGTTCCAGCAGCAGAACTATAATAGGGAAAAATGGGAAAATTTTAGCCAGGACCCAGAAGGAACTTATGCTAGTTTTTCCTCTGTCATAGCCCAAATCTGGTCCCTAGGGGAGTTCTCTGGTCCTGTATCTTCTACTGTGATAAGTTGAGGTGAGCAAGTTTATCCCAATACTGGATAGTTGGGTGGCTCTGCCACTCGATCAGGTAAGCATCCCTTTTCTAGCCTTCTGCATTGCCACGGCGAGGGTGCGACATCATTCTGCCATCTGTGTGTGTGTAAATCAGACATTGGTGCTCTAGAGCACCCAGCTGTTGGAAGCTCTCCTAAACAGTGTGCAGAGTCCTCTTGTCACTGGAGGGGGACTGAAAAGTTTCCTCATAGAGGAGATGAGAGCCTCGGTACACTCCACCCATGAATTTTCAAGACATATCAGTGAATGGCATAAAGAGGTTAATTAGGCAGAGTTTGAAAAATACATTCTCAGGATAGTATGGGCTCATGTGGGCCCTCAAGAAAGAGGTACAATATGGCAAATGTAGGGGTGTTGCATGGTTTCAGGCATGTACTCAAGATGGGGGAGCCAGGATGCATGTTCCTACTGTCGGTCAGATTACCCATCTAGTGGGTTATAGTAGAATGCAAACCACTTACATGTGTTTGAAGTCGAGATATGCTTCCACTGTCTGAAGGCAGAAACACAATTTACAGGTGAAAGCATAGAACCAGAGCCCAATTTAGAGACTCATGGTGTCTTTTAGGGGAAAAAAAAAAAATTCCTGCAAAGGAAAAAGTGTTGAGTAACTTTTGAGTCCCCAAGCTGCATTTTTTCCTTAAAAGTAGGATTTTAAAATTATTATTTTTCTTGTCTCCTATTTATCTTCATTTCTTTTATCCCACCTCACTTTTGAAGACTGTCTTCCTCCCACCATCCGTCTTTCCAAATAGACTTGAGGTTAGAAAGTGCTCTGAGGAGAACAAGAGCTGCCTCAGAACATAAAGTCCCCACAATGACATAAAAATTCAGTTTGAAATACAAATGTATAAAATATGAGATCATGTCATTAGCGTCTAAGGAAAAGCAATGCTTTCCTGTCTGGTTACAGTGTGAAACATACAGTGTGTGAAACTGGCCCTGCATTGTTCATGATTCAGATGATCAATTTCCATTCATTTATCACCTGACCTCATATCACTTTCTGAACTTTTTGATACTAGAGAGCTAGGTATAAGGTGGAAGGCAACCATCAGTTGTATGCAAATCGATCCTATTTTGCAGCAACTTGTTTTATAGTATCTTTCACCAGTCTCCTTGAATCTTTCCCTGACCATTTTTTATGAGCTTGAGGTTTCCAGGGGTTATGAAATAAGTTCTATTGCACCCCTTTGTAGATCCATCTTAGTTTACAATGTTTTCCTTTCCCTTTATTATCTGGTAACTCACTATTGGAGTTTCAGTCCTCCTAGTATCATGAGCCATGTACAAAATCTTTTTGGAATACTCTATCAATCATAGTTACTTAACCTTTTCTATAGGTACTATTATTTTAAAAAATTTACTCATTCTTCCTTTTAACAAAGAGGAAAGCACATGGATTCATTGAGAGATTTGCTGTAAGTCACTTCACCATGGATCTGGGTGGAAAAAAATGTTCCTTTAAGAACTGAAGTAGAGAGAAAGTTAGGATGTATCACCTCTAAAATAGTTTTGTGGTGCACTGTAGATATTTTTTTAAATGTCATTTCTTCTTTCTAGGGAAACTAAAAAGACTGGTGGATACGTTGGAAGGAAAAGGTGGGGAAATTACATTTATGCAGCTTGGTGAATTCCATCCAATTTCTGCACAAAGGGTCAGAAAGAAGCTTCAAGTCAGAGACTTTAAGAGGATCCTGAAGGCATAATGCAAATTTGGTCTGAGGTTACTGGGCTTCTACCTGAGAGACAGAACTCCAAAAACCAGTTAACTTGAATGGCTAGTGGAAACAGAAATGTGAAATTATGAGAGTAGGTTCCAAAAGGGAGCAGACTCTCAGTCCTAACTCATGAATAAGGTATAAGGAGAATGGTGTCAAACACTTGAGGAACATATTTCCTTGATCTTTTTTTTTTTTTTGAATCACTGAAGGGCAACAGAAGCCCCCCCCCCCCCTTCCTTCAGTACGGGAGACTTAATCTAGCAGCTTACTCATGCTGGGCAAGTACCCCTGAAATATATCCCTAGCACTTTTTATTTATTTATTTACTTTTTAGTTTGAGACAGGTTCCCACTAAGGTGCCCAGGCTGACCTCCAACTCACAATCTTCCTCCCTCAGCCTCTTAGACTGGCTAGAATTATGCATTTTAGTAAAAAGCATTTGGAAGGAATTTTACAACAACATTTCCAGCATTCTTCTCATACATTAGAAGATGTTTCAAACATAAGGAAAAAATAATTTGTGTTGTCATTTTAAAGTCAACATTCAGTTATCAGTATAATGCAAGGTTTACTTAACTGCAGAAATATTTCTTCTGTTTTAGGCACTTTGTAAGAACTAGAAAGTCAACAGTAAACAAACAACACAGAAAGCCTTGGTCATATGGAGCTTGCCTTGTAGAGGAAGAATCACATGTAAACATGTAACACATAAATATTTCATTTAATCATAAGTGCTAAGAAGTAAAATAAGTCACGGGGAAGGGATGAAGTGGTAAGCAATGATGAATGGAAAGACAAGAATGTTTAGTGAAGAATGTTTAGTGGTCAAGAAAGTAATGTTTATTTAGTAAAATTCTTGGGTTTCTAAATCAAATGAGAAAGTCATGATGATATTTGAAAGAAAAGTGCCAAGAATAAGAACACATGAAATTCAAAACACTGACTTTAAGAATTGAAGAATAGCAATAATAATGACAGCAGCAACAGGTAGAGTGTATTACTGTACAAACTATATTTACTGTTTAAAATAATTTCTGTGTTGCTGTATCTTTATGTTTATTGAATTTTTTGATGTCCTTAAGAGTTTTATTTTATTCTTTTTTTGTGCTTAGAGGGACTGGTTAGAGATTCAATTTTGAATTATATATAATTGCAGGGCTGGGGATTTAGCTCAGTGATTAGAGCGCTTGCCTTGCAAGTGTGAGGCCCTGAGTTCGATCCCCTGCAACCCCGCCAAAAAAGATATATATATATATATATAGATATATGTATAATTGCAGACTAATGTACAATTACAAGGAATAATAAAGTAAGCTCTCATATGCACTTCACCTGGCTTCTTCCAGTGATAATGCCTTGCAAATGTGAAGTATGGTGAAACAACTGGGGTATTGACATTGACACAATTCATTGACCTTATTGAAACTTTTCTACATTCGTTTGCATCTGTGTACACTTAGTTCTATGCAGTTTATCACATGCAAAGATTTGTTTGAGCAGTATTGCAGTCAAGATACAGAGAGTTCCAGAACTTTAAGACTCTCTCAGGCTTTTATAGGCATGCTACTTCCTGCTTCACTCTTACTCCTAGCAACCACTAATCTCTTCTCCATCTTTATAATTTTGTTATCTCTATAATGTTCCATGAATGAAACCTTCCAATATATAATCTTTTAGGATTGCTTTTTTGACTTCGGGTAATTCCTTTAAGATTCATTCGAATTGTATCTCTCAGTATTGCTTTCCTGTCTTGCTTCTGACTAGCATGCCACCGTTTGACTGTACCACAATTCGCCTGGACACTCACCTGTTGAGGGACATGACGCTGCTTCCAGGTTTTGGCTTTTGCGTGTGAAGCAGCTATGAGCATTTGTATGTCGGTTGTTCTGTGAACATTAGTTTTCTTTTCCCTTGGAAATACTCAAGGGTGAGATGCTGAGTCATGCAGAAAGTCATGCTTAGTTTTGTAGAAATTGTCAGTTTTCCACAGAGTGACTGTACCATTTTACATTCCCTGGTTTACAAAACCAGAATAGGAATTTAGATTCTCTGTATCTTTGCCAGCATTTGGTATTGTCATTAGTTTTTTTAAAAAAATTTATTGTAATGATACATTTTAGATGTACAAAGTGATAACATTCATCATAGGGGATTTGTACCTGTACATGACATATCTTGTTGCTTCTTTTTCCCCATTCCCCTCCCCCTCCTCTCTCCCTATAGACAAAAGCTTTGTTTCCATTTTTTCCTTCCATTTCTTATTTCTCTTGTCCTCTGTTCCATTCCCCCTCTTGTCATTAGTTTCTATTTTAGCTATTCTAGTAAGTATTGTTTTGTTTTTCAAAATTAGTGCTCATTTTACTAAATTCGTATATTTAAAAGACTTGCTGATCTTTAGGTCATAAATGGAGCTTAGGTGATGATTCTATAGATATGTGGGGAAAATTTAGCAATCTTTTGCAAGTGTCCTTTTAATGGTGGTTTTTATCATTTACATATTAATTAATCATTTTTCAACATTGTACATTAGATATGATTGATTCCCTTTTAAAGTAATTCAATTGCTTAACAAATGAAACCTGTGTAGTACTTAAAAAAATTACAAGTCTAAGAAATTAAACTTTTAAATAAAGTGAAACTAAAGTTCTAAATGTTCCAGTATGTCACATAATAGCTTTAGACTTGTCATTTTAAATTGAGAACTTATTAAGTTTACACAGTTAAATTGAAGTTAGAGTTTTTGTGACAAATATGCAAGAGAAATTCAGTGGATAAAAGATAGTCTTTTTGACAAATGGTGTTGGAATACTTGGACATCAATAGCCCAAAAAAATGAACCTTGATCTTCAACTCACACATTTTACAAAACTTAATTCTAAATGGATTCTCATAACTTAAATGTTAACGCTAAAGCTAGAGTGAGTATAATAAAAATTCTTCGTGATTTAGTGTTAGGTGGTCAGTTCTTAGACATGAAATCAAAGGCACAGGCTACAAGAAAAATCTATAAATTGGACTTCATCAAAATTAAAAAAAAAAACCTTTTGCTTTATGAAATAGCTGGTTAAAACAGAAAAAAGGCAATCTACCAACAAGATGAAAATATTTGCAAATTGTGTCAAATCATATATTTGGCAAAATAAAGCACCTTGGGGGATATTACATTATTCAAACTTAAATGTAAAAAAAAAAAAAAAAAAACACAAACAATCCAATTTGAAAATGGACAAAATATGGGACATTTCTCTAAAGAAAACATAAAGATAGTAGGCGAATATATGAAACATGTTTAGTATTATTAGCTACAAAGGAAATACAAATTAAAATCATCAGGAGATATCACTGTACATTTATTAAAATGATAAAAAGTACAAATCATGCCAAATGCTTGTAAGGACATAAAGAGTTTTCTACTATATTGTTGGTGTAAATATGAAATAGTAATATACACTCTGGAATTAGTCTGACACTTTCTAAATTTAAAGATATGCTTAACCTATCATCCAGCAAAAGGTGGTTTCATTTCTTCCTTTGTAGTATGTGTGCTTTAAATTTCTGTTTTGTTTTATTTTATTGCTCTAACTAGGAATTCAAGTACGATATTACAGAGAAATGAGAGTAGATATCCTTATGTTATTCTTCGGAGAAAAGTATCCAAATTCTCACCATTAACATGTAAATTAGCTTTAGGATGTTTGAAAATTTTTCTTTAACAAGTTGTGGTCCTGTCCTTGTATTTCTAGATTTGGGGGATTTTTCTTTTCTTTCTCTTATTTTAATCATAAGTGAGTTTTGGCTTTAAATGTTTTTTCTACATTAATTTATATTATGTATGATTTTTCTTCTTTATTCTATTGATATGGTATATTGTATTTACTGATTTTCAAATGTTGATCCAGATTTGCATACCTGGAATAAATCCCACATGGCCATAATCTGAAATTTTAATACAATTTTTACACAGTGTCTGATTTGATTTGCTAATATTTTCTTGAGAATTTTTCTATAGTCATGTGAAATACTAGCTCATACGCTTTTCTTATAATATTTTAACCTGATTTTGTATTAAAGAAAAGCTGATCCAATTGGATTAGTTAGAGAGTGGTACTTATTCTGCTTCTATATCCTGAAATGATTGTAGAGACTTGATACTATTTCTTCATTAAATGTTTAGTAGAGTGATACCATCTGGGCTCAATGCTTTATTTTTTTGGAATATCAGTAATTAATGACTCAATTTCTTTACAGGATATGAGACTATTATAGGCAGGAGTGACGATTTCTTAGCTCTATACTTTTATCCCATCAATTTGAGAAGTTAAAGCACATGTTTTTTAAAGATGTAAATTTAATTAAGTGTTGGATTTGGAATTCAAATCTAAGTTTTCTGACTTTAGATACTAAATCACTATAGAGGCTAGAAGAAAGCTGAAAATACAGAATGCTCATAGCATAAGTCACAGTGTACTACATACCATAGAATATTAATAAACAGGCCACTAGGGGTGTGAGAAGAAAGAGATGCATCACACTTAAAAAAAATAATGTTAGTAGTACCTGTTTGCAATACATGATGATTATATTCAGTGTGAGGAGTTGGCGCTTGTGCATAATACATCTTAATTCTTTTTTTTTTTCCATCTCAGGGAGATTTGGGAAGTGTAAAAATATTACTCAAAATAATTAAATAGGATTTTACATCTTTATGCATAATAAACATTTTCCCTAAAAGATAACTAACTCTACTCGTATTTAAATTTTCGATGCATATGAAATTTTAATTCAACTTTTTCCCTTTAGTATTATTTTCTAATAAAGAGTTCACATTCCTTGTTCTACATGAAACAATTATCTTAAACTGGTTAGAGTGGTGAGAAAATTTAAAAAAGTAAACTTCTTTGTAATTACCTAAAAATACGATATTGATGTCATAAGTAGTAATGAATATGTTTGGTACTCAGATTTTGATTTCTAAATACAAATACCTACTCAAAGCAAGCAGGGATCCTTGCAGAAAGGACTTAGCCTGTGTCTGTATGAGGCAGGGAAAGTGCATATGAAACCATGTAGCTGAAAGTGAGAAAGGACTTGGAAACTTTTGGGAAAGTGGAAGGAGAACCTAAAGAACTGGCTTGAAGAAATTCTCACTGGTCAAATTTCAGGTACTTTGAACTTCAAAGTGGATTATGTTGATAATGGATTACAGCATATTAAATGCAGAGAGAAATAAGAAATAGAAGGAAAAAATTGGAAACAAAGCTTTTGTAAATAAGTAGAGAGGAGGGCATGAAGGGAGGGGAGGGGAATGGGAAAAAAGAAGCAACAAGATATGTCATGTACAGGTACAAATCCCCTATGATAAATGTTATCACTATGTACATCTAAATTGTACCATTAAAATAAAATAAATTATAAAAAAAATGCAGAGAGAATAAAATAAACCATGGATCCACAGAGGTATTTCCTTCAAAATAAAGAGATGGAGGAACAAAGAGATCTCTTCTTTACAGAAGAATGCTAATAAATAAAAATTGATAGAACTAGAAGTGGTCATTTTTATGTGAAATATAAAAATTAGTTCAGGCAAGGCTCATAGATACATATTATACACAATGGGTAAAATGCTTCTTGAGGAAGAAAATAGTCATATTATGTCAATTTATCAAACAAATTATTAATTACAAAAGAAAATAGCTATGTGTGTACTGACATGTACTACATTGACATTACCATTACTAGTAATGGTAGAATTGGTACCCTTTGCCTTCTATGACAAAGAAGGGAAAACATAGAATCATGTTATGTATCATTCTGGTCCAAAATATGTTTAAAGTGTAATTAGCTGGGAAGCAACATTAGACAAAACCATCTTACGAAATAGTGTATAAATCAATTAGCCTGTATTTTTCAAAAAGGTAAGCATTACAAATATGTGTGGAGGGGGATCATATTCTTATATAAAAGAAGAATAAAAAGAGTGATTCTTGCTTTGGACAAAGCAAAAATGTGATTAATGGGCTAACAATACTTTTAAATATTTGCTCAGTACCATAACAGTGCTACTCAGAGTGTGATGCTTAAAGCAGTGTTAATTTCCTTTTGTGCTGATTTTTATTGATTCCTAAGAAAGTAAGTACGGAAGTTGGAAGTGAATAATTAGAAATTTCTGAGTACTTTGGCATTGCTGGGGTAAGAGGTGCTTGCTCATTTTTCAGTAATTCATCTTTATTTTATTTCTAATTGATAAAAAAGGAAAAATTGATCCTTCTCCAAAAAAATTTGAGAAATGCTACTGTAGGTAATATTTTTGTATCAGTTTTTTAAGTGTTTCATTTTTTGAGTATAATAATAGGATTGTGATTATGTAGGAACATGGCCTTGTTTACTGCTTCTTAGGAATTATAAACTGAGGTATTGAGTAGTTATAGGTGAATATTATGTTTTATTCAGGTTACTTTCAAGTGCTCCTGCAGAAGAAGTGTGTGTGTGTGTGTGTGTGTGTGTGTGTATCTTTATGTGTGGTGTGTGTGTTTGTGTACAGACATACAGAGTATGTGGCAAAATGTAAGTAATTGATGACTGAGGGTGATGGGTGTATAGAACTTACTGTACTGTGTTTACTATTTTTATAAAAGCTTGATAGTTTTCAAAATAAAATGATGAGGAGAAAAGAGATTTTGAGACAAAAGAAACTTTCCTGTTTATAGACAGTTGAATTTTCATAGCTCTCCAAATGTATCACATGTTAAATATCCTTTTCTTTAGTTTGTAAATCATGGTCTTCTTTCACAGTTGTATATCTTTAAATGAACAAGAACATTATAAACTTTAATAACAAGCTAATTGTTACAACATATGGCATATTAGATAAATAATCTCAAAAAATTTGTTTAGAGTCTGTAAGAATAAATATCAACAGTGATCTGAATCTAATACTCTTAGGATAAGTAGGAATTGAGCTGACTTCAAAGTTGTTTCATTAGCTGCATTATTTCTGACTTAAATTGCTGTAGAATATAGAGATATTTTATTTTATTATAATATCTTTTTATAATTCATAGTCCTCTCCATTAATCTTTATATAGCACTTTCATATTATAATTTGCTCCATAGCTGGTTTCTCTCAACCTTCCTGTAAGGTAAATTAGAATACTTTTTATTACTAAGGAATAGAAAAGTGAGTGGGTTGTTCTGTGTCATGCTGAGAGTTAATTATATAGGCAGAATTTAAAGGTATAGACTTCAATTACATTTTAAATATGTAAAAATACATTTTAAGGCAAACCCTGGCTTTTCCCAAACAAAATACTCAATAATATTCCTGATTTTATTTTCTGTTCTAAAGCTGATCATTTAAGAGACAAATTCAAAAATACATTTTTTATTATTTAGGATACCTTATATTGTGCCATGCATGCTTGGTACAAAATTGCACAACACGAGGTTCCTTTCATCTGGATGATCATGGGGTGCAAATGAGACAATCATTTGAGGAAGTACCATAAAGTGTCACACACTATAAGACAAGTTTGAATGGGATAGAAAGAGAGGTGGTTACATTTCCTTGGTTGGGGATAATCATATATCTCTACATTTTAGTGTCATGCTCGTTGATATTATTTTCAAAAGTAATCAGTGGATATTGAAGATCTACAAATACCTCAGTGACTACAATGGTTCTTAAATGATTTGTGTTTGACTCAGCTTTCTGACATTGTAATTTTGATAGCATAAACAAAAGGAGAAAAAAACCTAAAAGACTAAAGAAAATAGCCATCATTACAATGCTGTAATAGAGTACTGTGTTAGCTTTCCATCAGTGTCACAAAATGCCTGAGAAAATTAAAGGAAGAAGAAAGTTTTATTTTGGCTTGCAGTTTCAGAAGTTTCAGTCCATGGTCACATGGGTGTGAAGGAAAAGTTATATTACAGAAGAGAAAATATTTTTGTTTATAAAATCAAAAATGTTTGTAAGAATTTATTGCATAATAGTAGTGTGTGTGTAGTCTGTGTGTGTGTGTTACTGGGGACTGAAACCATGGCCTTCAAATGGAGCTATGTCCCCAGTCCTTTTTTATTTTTTTATTTTGAGACAAGATCTTGCTAAATCACTAGTTGCTCAGGCTGGACTGGAACTTGTGATCCTTCTGCCTCAGCCTCCCAGAGAGCTGGAATTATAGGTATGTGCCACTGCACCTGGCTTGCAATAGTATATTGAAAGTTATGCTTTGTTACTTGTATGCAGTAAACATTTAAAAATAATTGGACATCCTGGTGCTCGTGGAAGTTTAGCACAGTTGTTTCTATGAAGATAATTTAGGATATCTTTGTTCTCTCTTTTCATCCTCATTCAATCCCCTACTTTTTACTCTGGGTGACACTTTAATACGGTATACAAATCAGATGTCTTCTGCTATGTTTATTCAATCATTTTTGGGGACACATAGGATTAAAGTATTAGTAAAAAAATTCATCTTTCTTTTTTAAAACAGAATGTAGTTCAGAAATTGAATCATTTGTATATGGCTGTGCTTTTATTTAATTTTTTCACAATTTTGTTTTCACAGAATGAAAAAAATATTTGTCAGTATTTTCACTTTTTTAGATGACTGAAAAAGTATTAGGGAGTATTTTGAGAGGAGAATTTGGGAACCTGAACTGTTAGAACGTGCACAATTATCCTCAGAAATATGCTAATTTGAAGAGAGAACAGATAGCCAATTATGCACAGATAAACAGAAATTTTACATCTGTTAAATGTTTCAATATTGTAATTCTTTATTTCTTGTCCAATAGTGATTGATTACACCTATATTTTCCTTCAGAATCACTTCTTGGCAACAGCTGTTCATCCTGATATGAGACTATGTCAAAATGGTTGCTGACTTAAAAGCCCTGGCAGTGCACTTTATTATAACCCTAATGAGAACTGACATATTGCTACTGAGAAGTGGGGCTGTGCATCAACACACGTTCTGGATTTGTGCTCAGATAGACCGGCTGAACTAAATGCAGCCTCGCTGTGGACCTGGGTGCAGCGTTTTCCCATACACAGCACTACCATTTAACTTTTCATATATTTTACATCTGGAAGTCATAAGTCTTGACATAGCAATGAAAATAAGTTGATCAAGTGAATTTGGAAAGTAATAGCAGATATGACCAGTAATCATTCAGAGAGTGTTCGTTATTCATTTTTAATGTGGTCTGTCCGGTGATCTGGCCTTAGCTGTGGGATAAACATAGAGTCAGTGAGACCTGTGAGTGCCACATTTATTCTGCAGCTGTTTGGACTACCTGGTCTCATGATAGCAATATGTTGACTAGTGGGAGATGTGGTTTATTTTAAGTGCATTCAGGTTTTAAAGAAAGCTACAGGCACTTAACCAACCGCAATTAGTCTCATCTGACAGGGTTGACTAAATGATTTCCCAGAAAGTTGTTGTGGTCAGACTAAATTCTTTCTGAAAGACATTTTTCTTAACATGGTTAAGCGATGGTAATAAAATGATCCTAAAAGCTAGCTTATCTTGGCATGAGCCGTAGCCGATCACAGTGACATGGGAGCGAGTCTGTCCTACACAGTTAGTGTTCACGTTCGCAGAGGCGTTTTGATGACTCTAGACTCAGTTACCGAAATGCTGTGCAGCAGCCAAGACTGTGGTATCATTTCCAGATGCCTTGATAAAGAGTAAGAGAGATCTTTTTGAGAGAATTGTGGATGGAGTAATGATTTTTCCTTAAATGTGTTGTGCATGCAGAAAGAAGAGGAGGTATACTTGTAATCTCGAGCTTTAAAATTAGGTTGTGAAAAAAATTAATAATAAATTTTTTGGCTAATTTAACTTTGATATTAAGTGATGTATTTCTGTTTCATTGGTGTCAATGAATAAGTTGCATAAAACCCTGGACTCATTCAAAGTATCATCACACCTTGCCCAGAAGAATAAAATGTTTCATCTTTTCTAAGTTAACAGTGATGTAGATTAGGGAATAGGCAATTGATTTGTTGAAAATTTAAAATCTATTCAATTCATTACAAATGCAGAGGAAGGAAACACATGGTCCATTGAGCCATCTACAGTAGGTAGTCCTTTGTTTCAATAATTATTAAAGAATAATGGAAATGTAATGAGACTAATCTTTATATCTTTTGTGTGAATTTTATGGAATTAGTCATGCATAATCGCTTACTTACCCTGTAAGGTGAAGGAGACTGCACTTCACCCCGAGCAGAAATTCAAATTAAGATTAGACACAGTTCTGAGTGAAGGGAGGGGAGACCTGTACCACCCATATTCTTGCAGCAAATTCTACAGTTTCTTCTGCCTGTAGGAGACAGGGGCTTTACTTCATTGATCAAGCATCTACCTTTATCAAGCATGCAATTATTTTATGAAAATATTACAGAGAGTAATCAGTTATGCATTCTGTGTCTATGTTCTTATTTGCATTGTATAATTTTTTCTTTAGTGGTATATTTAAGAGATTTTTTTCATATTCATACCTTTTTCAACAGTAGAGTGAAGACTGGCTGAAATGCTGTTTGTCTCATATATGGTCCTTGGTGTATGCGTTAGGGTTTTTTTGTAGATATTCAACGTGAAATATTTAAAAGGGTTGGACAGCAAGTACAGTATAAATTCACTCTTAAATACAATTGGGAAAAAACTGAACGTACACTCCATTTTTGAATTGAAAATTTTGTTTTCAGTTTATTATTTTAATCACTTCCTACTGTTCTTCTCTCAGGCTTCACACTACTTACCATCCTGGGTCACTTGCCATTTTCTCTTTTCCTAAAATAGTCTCCTCCATTTCAGGAAAGCTCAAAACAGGAGACTATCCTAGCAAGTTTCTATGCTTCTATGTACTATATTCTACTTTATCAGGCTTTTAAATTACACTGAAACCCGGATATAGCTCTCCTGTGGTTTCTTCATCAAGCATGAAACAATCCTGGGCACTTCTTTGCATTCTCCCCAAATAAAACACACTCAACAAAGCATTAGTGTAAAGCGTGGAATTTATTGAAGAGTTCATGAGAGAAACTGAGGAAGAATTCCACACTACACTTACCATAAACATTTTGCCTCCAGGTACCCGTAAATATCTTTTTGTTGCCAGTTGCTTTCTCTCTCTCTCTCTCTCAGTCTTTCCTCCAGCTCCCTAAAGTGTCCTTATTTCCTCCTGCATTCCTGTGCATGTAGCCGGATCCTGAGCCTGCAAATCCTATTTGACAGCCCAGACTCTAACCAGATTTCTCAAAACATTTTCTGAAAAAATGATAGGCTCTCCTTAAGATGATATCTTATTCTGCCTGCTGAGAAAAACAAGGCTTTCCTGAATATTGTTATCACAGTACAGGTAGTATTAGTGCGTCTCTCTTTTACTAGACTGTGTGCTCTAAACAGAAAAAAAAATATATCACATTTATCTCAACAACACATTTTCCCCGTGATGTGTTCCTGTCTCAGTGAATGCCAGTCGCCTGAGCCAGATAATTCTGATTCTTCCTTTCTTTCACCACTTGCCTTGATCACATTCCAGTTGGTCACCAGGTAAAAATTATTTTACCTTCGTAATTTTCTCTCCTTTCCTATTGCTACTGCTCTAATGCTAATTGCATTAGATTATTACAATAGGTTTCTAGTGGTTTCTCTGCCTCTTATGTTGCCACCTGTCTTCTCCACTGTACATTGTTAAGTTCCATGTTGTGCAAATATCACGTATCAGCTAAGAAAAACAGAGGGTGTCTCCTCAGAAAAGACATCCCCTAAAGCTCTTTGCATAGTATTTCAGAGCCATGACAGTTGTCTGCCAGCAGATTTCTTTGTCTTCCTTGTGACATTCCCTTCCATATACTGGGGATTCTAGATACCAAAAGTTCATTTCAACTTCCTTGGACCTGACATGTATGCCAATACTTTCTGGACTTCCCTTATTCTGTGCTATATTCCTCGGTTAGCTTTTCCCACAAAGCTTACCTCACTGAGTCTGGATCATCTTTCAGAGTCCAATACAAGACCAGCTTTTCTTTGGAGCCTGCCTGTGTTTGTCCTTTCCACTTGGAATTAAATTGGTGGGTCCTCCCCTATGCAAACCTGTGTGGTACATTTCTTTACTAGAATACTTAGTGTACTGCATTTTGCCTTTAATTATATGCCTAGGTTTTCACCCACCAGATAAGAGAGAAGGAATCAAATTTCTTTATCTTAAAATTGCTACTGCCCCTCACTATGAAGTACTATTATTTGATTATTCATTCATTTGTAATGTATTTTAGATTATAAATGCATTGAAGCTACAATCACAGCTATGAGATTTGCCCAAGAAGAAAAGTGAGGATATTATGAGGGTGTATAGTAGTAGGACAGGGCTAACGTAGAGGAATATTGATTTGAGAAAGGCAAAGTGAGTATATTCACACTAAGATATAGAAGTTCACCAAGAGTTAAATAGAAGCAATGGAGGATCTGAGTGAAGAGCATTTCCACTAGGAAGAGAAATAGCATGAGCCCTGGAAGGATAGAGCTTCCTTGTTTAAGATGTGGAAGAAAGTTAATATGCATAGAGGTCAGAGGGAAGGGATCTAATGAGAGAGAGAATGGAGAGGGAGAGAGAAGGGTCTGGATGTGAGTGGCCTGCTAGAACTCATCGAAGAAGTTCAACACATTAATGGAGGTCCCACTCAGAGTTTTTAATAAGAGATGACAAGGCCAGATTTACATTTCCAAAGTATCATTCTATCTGTGAAGTGGAGGACAGAATAGAGAGAAGCAAGAGTGAGGGCAGGGAGAGCAGGAGATAGAAAGAAGTTGATATATTTTAGGAGGCACAGATCAGCCAGGTTTAGTTTGATTTGGTTAAGGGAATTAGGAGGTATTATGAATGATGCTTGATAATGTGCAAATTGATGAGACAAGATATTTAATGAGATAGAAAATAAGAACAGAGTGAAATTATGGGTAGTAGTGATGTGATGGGTCATGGTAGACATTGAATTCAGTGTAGTTTTGAGCCTTCTTTTTCAATAACCCAGTGGAAGTATTAAATAGGTGCTCAAAGAAGTGGCTAGAGCTTGAGATAAAATTTGGATTTTTTAAAATAATAACTAAGGTCATCATCATGAATGAACTACTCTGGCAAGGGTATTATATTTCATGTATAAAGAAGCCAGATCAAGAAGATCCTTAATGACTGAGTTGAGAAATTTCATGAGGTAAAGGAACAGAGCACGAATGGTCCAACTTCTTGAACTTAGTCTGAAATCATGGAAGCTGAGATCCAGAGTATATCAAAAGTAGAGAAAATATAGAAGTGTGAGAATGGGGGTGCTTATCAGAGAGATATACAGAAAGACAAACACCAAAGAGAATAATTCTAACCACATGAAGATCATTAATGTGACTGGAAGAAAATGAAATATTGATAGGAAGTGTACAAAAGTCTTCTTAGATATTTTGTTGTGAAAGACGGAAAAATGATCCAGTGGCTACTAAAGGGCATGAGAGTTCAATAGAGGATTTTACATTAATTACTTTTGGTAATTATTTTATGGAAGAGAAATTCAGCTCACCTTCTTGCAGATGGAAAAGAACCAGTTAAGAATGACATGTGATAGTAGTAATTCTTAAGTGATTAAAAAAAAAAAAACTGAAGAGAGAATTCTGATACTAAAACCAGATAAAGACACACATACATATACACGGGAAGAAAGAAAGAAGAAAGAAAACTACAGGCCAATATCCCGAATGAATGTAGTTGCAAAAATCCTTAACAAAATACAAAGCAAACCAATAGCTCATTAATTAAAATACCATTCACTACAGTGAGTGAATGATTCATCTCTGGGACGCAACAGTAGCACAGCACGAGCAGATAAAATGACGTGACATGCTGCCCCAACAGCATCAACACAAACATCACTTGATCATTTCAATAGAGGATGAAAGATGTGTGATGAATCTTAACATCCCTTCATAATAAAAACTCTCAACAAAGTAGACGTGAAGGAATATACCTCAACACAATAAAGGCTGCATATGGCAAACCCACAGCCGATGTCCCACTACATGGGGAAAAAATTGAAAGCTTCTAAAAAATAAGATCTGGAATGAGACAAGGTTGCCTCCTTTTAACACTTGTATTTAACGTATTACTAAAGATCCGAGCCACAGCAAATAGACAAAGCGGAAAATACAGTATTCAAAGTATAAAGGCAGAGGTCCAATTGTCCTTTTTAGAAATGACATGATCCTCTTTATAGAAATCCCAAAAGGCTCCCCGAGATACTATTGGAATAAAATTTAGCAAAGTTGTAGGATACAAAACCAACACACGAAAATCAGTAGCATTTTTCTACTCCCGTAGTAAGTTACCTGACCAAGAAGTCAAGAGAATAATCCCATTTCAAATAGGTGTAAAAGATTTCTAAATACCTAGAAATAAATTTAACCAAAGAAGAAAAATAACTCTACAATGAAAACTACAAAATACTTATGGAAAAAGTGGAACAGGAGCCGAGTGTGGCGGTGCATTCATATAACCCCAGTACTGGGCAGGCTGAGGCAGGAGTATCTCTAGGAGTTTGAGGCCAGCCTGGGCTACATGGTCAGTTCAAGGCCAACCTGAATTATATAGCAAGGGACTATCCCACCCCCACCTTCCAAAATAAAAGAAATGAAAGAAGATAAAAATAAATGTAAAGATGTACTACGTTCATGCTTTGGAAGAATTCATATTAAAATAGATATGCTGCCCAAGGCAATCTATATCTCCAATGCAATCCCCATTAAAATACTAATGGAATACACCACAGAATTAGAAAAATCAATCATGACTTTCATACGGAACCATAAAAACCCCCTAAATAGGCAAAAGCAATTCAGAGCAAAAAGAATAAGCAGAAGGCATCATGCTACTGATCTCAAAATATACCATGAAGCTGTAGTAATCAAAACAGCATGACACTGGCATAGAAAGGCACACAGACAATGGAACAAAAGAGAGCCAAGAAATGACCCCACACATTTATAGTCAACTAGTAAAGGAGCCAAGGACACTCAGTAGAGAAGGAACAATCTCTTCAGTAAATGGTGCTGGGAAAACCGGATATCCACAAGGAGAAGAAAGAAACAAGACCTGTCTCACTGGTTACAGGTACCATCTCAAAATGGATAAAAGAGGCAAATGTAAAACCCCAAACTTACTGGAAAAGAACACGGGGAATGCTTCTGGGTGTGGGCTTGGGAAACAGTTTTTTTGAGTATGACCTCAAATGTATAGGCAGCAAGACCAAAAATTAATAAATGGCACTACACCAAACTAAGCACTTTTTGTACAGCAAAGGAAGAAATCAATACTGTGAAGAGAGACCTGTGGAATGGGAGAAAATACTTGGCGACTCCATGTCTAATGAGGGGTTAGTGTCTATTATGGAGAACTCTAATGACCTAATAGCAAAACACAACAACAAACAAAAAGATAATTAAAAACTGGATTAATAATCTCAACTGACATTTATCAAAAGAAGGCACACAGATGACCAATAGATATAAATGTTCAATATCATTAATCTTTATGGAAATGTAAATCAAAGCCATTGCCAAAGACACGAAAAATAAGTGTTTGTGAAGATGTGGAGAAAGAGGAACTCCACAGTACGCTGTCGTTCCGATATGGATTAGTATAGAAATTATGATGAACAGTATGAAGGTTTCTCAAAATACTAGAAATAGAACAATCATAAGATGTAGCAATTTACCCAACAAGGGTGAAATGAACACACTGAAAAGACACCTATAGTCCCATGTTATTGTAGCACTATTTACAATAGACATATACGGAATCACCTTAAATGTCTATCAGTAGATATAAAGGTAAAGAAAATGTGGTGTATATAAATGATGGAATAGTGTTCAACCAAAATGGGCATGAAATCATGTTATCTGCAACAACGTGGCTAGATCTGGAAGACATCACGTTAAGTGAAATAAATCAAGCACAGAAACACAAATACTGCAAGATATCACTCATATATGGAATCTAAACAGTGTTGATCTCATAGAATTTGAAAGAATAGCAGCTACCAGGGACTTAGGGGAGAGAGGTTGGTTTGGTGAATATGCACCATAGTATTTTTGACGGGAAGACTAAATTCTGGTGTTCCATGGCACCAGCGGGTGAACATAATTAACAGTAATGTAATATGTGTAGAAGAGAGAAGTTTGAATGTCTTCACCATAAAGAAATGATAGAAGTTTAAATGAATGGATATGCTAATTATTCCGAGTTGGTCACTACCAAATGTATACAGGAATCAAAACATCACATTGCATCTAATGAATATGCACATGCATCCTGTGTCGATTTATTAAAAAAAAAGTGAGATGGTTAACATAAAAGCTAAAGAATACTTGGTAATTGAAAATCCTGAGGAATTTTGTTGTGATGGGTTAATGAAAAACCAGGTAGAAAATAAACTGACCACTTGACTTCATTGGTTGGTTTCAACTGGTCATTCAAATCTCAGTTAATCCTGCCTGGGATTTTGACTATGCTGCTCCAAACCTACACAGCTCAGGGTATTGGGGCTCCATAAACTGCAAGTGTCTGGCCTGTGATGATGAGGTTGCCATTAGTTAAGGGTAACCAGGCTTTCAGTGTGTGTTGATGAATTTAGATCTTGCAGAGGTTCCGATATTATTTAGTCTTGTCCAATCTATTGTATCACTTCATGTAAGAGCCGGTAGTGTATCCATTGGCATAAAGGTACCTATACATACAGTCAAATAAGGTGTACTCACATTAGCTATTTGTATTGATAGTCCATCTCGTACTTAATGTTCGAAGATATCCTCGTGAGTGTCTACGTTCATACCACCCCATATCCAACAGCAGTCTTCAGCCTATTTTTTCACCTTGTATGATCATACTGCAGCCAATCAGATAGGTTTTATACTACAGGTACATCCAAGGTAAATATCATTTCAGGGTGTATTTCTCTGCTTACTGAATGCTTTGAGAGGATACCGTTTTGTGATTTGTAAAAGAATGATCAAAATCAAAAACCACAAAGTCTTTCATTTTGAAAATTTGGAACATAGGGAAAATAGGAAAAGTAAATGAAAATATGTGTTATTAAAGATCCACATATGACCATGACATATATTTTCTGTACTTCTCACTCGCCTTATTCATCTCTTGTCTATTTTCTGTATCTAAACATAGAGATAGAGAGTAAGAACTCCAAGATACATATAATTTTGTTTTCTACCCTTCCTCCTACTAAAAATGCTTAATAGGCATTTAATGTATATTTTAAACTATCATTTCAATTGCTGCACATTGTTCCATTATGAGTATGTGATATCATTTAACCATTCCTGCACATTTCAGATGATTTCAAAATTTTAGCATAAGAAATATAATAATTGGAATATTTACACAGAATAATTTATTCATTGTTCTGATAATTTTACTGGAATAGATTCATAGAAACATAACTACCAGGACGTTTTGTATGCATAAGCGCTCAATTAGAGGGTATATGCATAAAATGTACATCAGTTCATATAACTGTAAGCAGTTTATCAGTGTACTCATCTCATTATACCCTTCAGCACTGATAGGATTATTAGGTATCTCTGTTTTCTTTTTATATCTTCTTAGGCTGCTACTTTTTGCTTAAATTTCTTTTAAGGTGTCATCATTTATCATATCAGCTTGCATGAACCTTTATGGAGGATTTTTTACTATTTGTCATATTCATAGCAATTTTTGTCAATGATTTTTTATCTTGGAAATTTTAAAAGTTTTTTGATATTCCTATATTTTATACATCTTAATTATGATTTTTCTTTCACTTTATTTTGCTAAATATTCAAAAAATAATTCCTTAGTTTTAGTTTTTATTGTAGTAATTATTTTATACATTACTTGATCTATCAATGTGTGTGTGTGTGTGTGTGTGTGTATAAAACACATGAGCCCTTATTTTCTAAGATTCCAAGTGTGATAAGATATTTTTAATGGTTTCCTGGGCATGGAGTTGATGAATCATATCATGCATCTTATATACCTATAAGCTACTTAAATCTACAAGTAGCTCTAATATTTTTCTCAAAAAAAATACAGAATGAGTTCAACATGTGAAATATTTTCAACAAAATGACACTTATATTAAACTTTTCATAATTTGTGTCAAATTTATTTAAGTATGTTTTGGCCATTCATTGTTTTGTGTGGAATCTGCCGTTACACTGGATTCTTTTATCTCTACTATCCATATTCCTTCATCTTCCTTACCTTCTTGCCCAGTCCAGTAGTATTTTAAATTCTCCTCCTGGTGTTTTGTATATTTTATTACCTGACTATTCCTTTGTGGCACCTAAGTGATCTGTTCTAACAAATGCTAAGATCTTCCTAGAACTGGTAATCCTGATAAACCTTTGTATTTTCCCTACTGATTTTAAAGGTTAATGTGAAAATAATTCATGGAATTCTTTATCACTCGCACATATCATGTATTGAGTAAAACACTTTAGTGTTTTGTGGCTCCATCTTCCAGGATCATGTTTTTAGGCAAATAACATCAGTGCCCTGAATTTCATCCTGTGGAAGAGAAGTCCATCTCACAGTTGTGATACTAACCTAAGTAAGAAAATCTCTCAGAATGGGGAAAATGTTTTCAAGTTCTACCATGATGCCGAGTCACACTTGCAGAGAATGAGTTTTTGCCACTGGAGACCTCCATGAGGACAGTTTCTAAGAAGTTTTTATCTTCTGCCTCTGTGTCACTGCACCATGAAGCTCAGAAAACCATTGCTCAGCTTAGGAGTTTCGATTTAGCCCCAAATGGCACAAAGCAACGAGACACCACCTGCCTGCTCTTCAGTAAGTTATTGCTCAGGACTGAGCCTTTTGCAACCATTCATGTGAACTGTCTGTGCATAACGTATACGTTTTGGGGGAGCATATTTACATTGTTACTCTCAAATGAAGTGATTATATTGTGTTTGCCGCACTAAATGCACACATTCTGAAGTGTTTGCATAAAAGCTTTGGCTTTGAAATGTAACTGGTCTTGTGGAAGTGATTCTGATATTTCAAAGGCATGTAGTACATGCCAATTTGCTGTTGTGACATATTAAAAATACTCTGCTGGGTAAGGAGATCTCAGGCTCCGTAGGTCAGAGCTCCAGCCACTTGGCTGGATCATTCTGGAGGAAACAATTTATGATTCTGGGAGACCGTTCAACATTTCTCCAAGTGCTCTCAATTCCAAATTGCATTGCTACTGCCTGGGCACAGCTGCCTCTGTGTCACTTAATTGCAGCCCCTCAGGATGACACACATTATTGTCTCTTTAAAAAAAAGGGGGGGGCTGGGGATTTAGCCCAGTGGTTAGAGTGCTTGCCTAGCAAGCTCAAGGCCCTGAGTTCGATCCCCTAACCCTAACAAAAAAAAAAAAAACAAAAACAAAAAACTGTAGTTGAGTAAGTGCAGGTAGAAACCTTATCTAACCTGTCACAGTTGTCCTTCATCACCTTCAAATATTGATGCTCAAAGGAGAACAGAGATAAGGAAAGCCTCTTAAAATGACTATGGCCGGGTGTGGTGGTGCACGCCTGCAATGCCAGCACTCAGGAGGCTGAGGTGGGCAGATCATAGTTAGTTCGAGTCCAGCCTGGGCTGCATCGTGAGTTCAAGGCCAGCCTGAACCACATAATGAGACCCTGTTTAAAAAACAAAGCAAAACAAAGCAAAAACAATTGTTGAAGGAGATTGCCAAGAAGACTTGTCAAATTTTTCATAGCTTAACTTCCAGTGCATGTTTGACAAATGGGTGTCGTGGTGCAGGCGTACAATCCCAGCACTCTGGGAATCTGAAGGAGGATCACGAGTTTGAGCCCAGCCTGGGCGATTAGAGATTTGAGACACTGACACATATATATGTAGGTATGTGTTGGAGATGTAGTTGGTGTCATGGCGCTGGTTTTAAACACCCCAGTACTGAAAAAGAAAATCCATCTTGTTAATAATTTGATATTGTAAATTGCTTCAAAGATTTTCATTCATCTTTGACTAACGGCAGAAGTGAGTGAAAGGTACGTTTTCAAGGAAGCTTTTTGTTCACATCCATGCTTACATAGTTGTCACTGTAATTGTAAATCTGTTGAGAATTGTGCAACAGGCTCAGGACAGGTTTCTTTTCTCACTACAGGGTGGATGCTGTGAGAGTTTTGCTACTTCAAGTCTAGAGTATATATAAGTCAAGGTGACTGAATTGGTCACCTAAAGACAATTCATCTTGGGTAATTGGCAGCTGTAGGAAAGTTTAAGACTATCCAGCTTTTATTTTGCAGTTGCACCTGGTTAGACTCACCAGGTCTAAATGTGAAGAGGAAGAATTCTTCTCTGCCCCTTTTGAGAGCTGGAATAGCGTCACCCGCCCTCTGTAATGGTGCTGTGGAGCAGAGCGATGGTCTCACAGCTGTCTGGTCCCTTACTAGTTGAAAAATGATTTTAGTTAAAGAGGAAAGGAGACCTTGTTTGCTGTGGGGCACTGTGCTGAAGTGGGGGTTTGTTCCTGTTAATTTAATTTGCTTTGTCCTTTAGACAGTCTGTGAATGCTTCGGGGATATAGAGATGGCTTAGCCATGGGTGATACTTTGTCATAACAAAGTATTCTTTCTGAAGATCCTTTTGTCACTTATATTGCTGCTACCAAAACCAAACAGATACTAAGATGAAGCCGAAAAAATAGGCCAGTGATATCTGTGAGTAAGATTAAGCAGAGCTTTGTTAACTCTTTTGGGTGTTGTGTAACACTACTTATGAATTCATTTCCATCTCTTTCTCTTCCACATATTGTTTCCTTTCACATGACAGATGTTTGGAACATTATATTTTTCTAGTAGTATCCGGGAGCACGGGCAGAGCCTTGGTTTTGCGCACTGCTTCAAGGAATGAGCCTGCCTTGCAGTGGTAGAAAGTGGGAGACAAGTGAATCCATTCAATAGTCTTCTTTAGTCAGAAGGGTTCCTCCTCCTCTCTTATTCCCATTTGAGGCTTTTACTTAAATGGTGATACAAAACATGGGAAAAAAAATCAGAAAATTAGCCAATAGGAAGAATTAACTACATAAAAATCACTTTGTGGCTGGACTGGATGGTGTTTGTGGGAGCTTGTATGTGTGTACCCAGAGGTGTGGCACACAAGGGTGCATGGTGTTAGTGAAGAGTAGTGCACACGTCTTTATTTACTCAAGAGTTACGTCAACTCGAACATCTTAACCCCAGATTCAGACCTAAATCCTGCTAGTGTGTGTGTGTGTGTGTGTGTGTGTGTGTGTGTGTGTGTGTGTGTCCATAGAGAGACAGAAAGAGAGAGAGAGAGAATGGAAGCATGTAGAAAAAAAGTATAAGGAGCAGGCTACAATACAGAGGGGGAATGTGGCTGGCAGGACAGAGCCAGAGGATTCTGTGGGGTGCTGAGAGAGGAGAGTTGAAGAGCAGAATGGCTTACACACGATCTATGGAATGGGTGCTGAACAGAAAGAAAATCACAGCCTATACACAAGGATTGTGAAAACGGAATCACATAGCAAATGTGGGGAAAGCCACCTAATTATAGGGAGATAAGTAATGACAGTAGAAGCTACACTGGTTTTTCGAAATTCCTGCAATGCATGGTTGGAAAGGAAATCAGGAAGAGGAAAGCAGTTGTGTGGAAAAACAGCTTCCCCACATCATGCCCTCCCTGACAGAGTGTTACTCAAGCAAGCAGTACCCGGTGAGTACTGATCTGAGGAAGTCATGCATAATGAACAAAACCAGCACTGGTCACCGCTGCTCCAGGCTTCTTCCGTCCTGAGGGCGTGCCCTGACTTCATCCCTTTTTGACTGTTGGCGTAAGTTACTCAAGTTATTTTGTGGTTCTTAGTATATCTTTGAAGACCACAAAGTAAGAAATTAAACTGCGGCTATTGTTTTGAAATATAAGTCATGAGTCTTTAGTGAACAGTGAAATAACTATTTTATTGGTTCATGAGTACCATTAAAAGGGAATATGCAGCTGAGATTGGTGGTACACGTGTAATTCCAGCACTCAGGGAGGGTGAGGCAGGAGGCTCACAATCGAGTGACTTAGTAACCCAGTGATTAGTGAGACCCTGTCTCAGGATAAAAAATACGAAAGGCCTGGTGATGCAACTCATTATAGAAAATGTGTTTCAAACCCTAGTACCAAGGGTAAAACAAAACAAAACAACAAGCAAAGCTCAGAAAAACCCCAACAATACCTTCTAATAGAAAAGAATAGAGAATATTTTGCTATATCATTATTAAGTATGATTTCAAGAAACTCTTATTCCAGTGTTGTATGTTTGGGGGGGTTATATGTGAAACATATTTTTCGCCATATCTTCTTTGAACCCTTCTGACTCTGGTTGGTGAGCGACATCAATGTAATAGAGTATGGCGAAAAAGAGAAAAACAGCAAAACTGTTGATGAACAATCAGACGATTCGAATTCTAACCGTGACTACACTAAATATCTGAGCGGCCATGACCATTCCCTGCTCTCAACTCTAGAATCAGGGTTTTGGTTAGATGCTCTCCAAGGACCCTTGCAGCTCAGAAATGCAGACCTCATCTTACATTTTTACCTGAGTTCGCGACACGGTGTTGAGTGGCGTCTTTCGGAGATCGAGGGTGGGAAACTGCACCTTCTTTGCTCGGTCCCGTCGTCATCCTTCGGCCAGAAGGGGAGACCTATAGCCTCTATTTTATTTCAGTAGATGGACAGAAAGACGAATGATATTCCCTTTATAGGTTTTTAAAAACCTCTACGTTGAGAACTTAAAGATCTTTGTATTGATTTCTGTATCTGGCTAATAAAACCTGTGGTGGTTACAGCCCAATATATTTTAGTGGCTTTTTCCCCTCGTATGTCCCTGTCGCCCACTGAGGTGGCGCAGCAGGCCGTTAGGTTGCTGGGGGTATAATCTGCAGCCCATGGAACAAGGGCTCGCAGCCACTAGCCTTTCTGACTGTGGAATTTACTTTTCATTTTTATTCATAGAGCGCTCTCAGCTGTGCCTTTAATATTAAAGTGAAAACATAACTGTCTGGTAATGAATTTGAAATCTCTTAAGGAGAACATATTTTGATGTATCCTGCTAGTGTTGGAAAAATATATTACTATATATAAAAAATGTACCAAATTCTATTTTTCAGATTGTTTATGATATTTAAAGTGGTGGTCATTATACATTGTTTAGGATTTGTTTTAATATTTCACATCTATTTTCTTTTATTTAAAAAAGGTACTTAGTCTTCTGAAGTGGGAATGGATGAACAGCAGGAAGAAAAAAATTATTGCCAACAGGATAAGAAATATTGTGCCAGTGCCCTTTGAATATGCATGGAGAGGCAATTCTTTTGTCACCATGTAAGTGTTCCTTAAATTGAGTTTTTGCATGCTAATGAAAAGAAATCCTAGTCACTCTCCTTTAATTGTGCATCCGTCAGGCAAAATGTATGATTTGAGAGTACAGTTGCATTTATATTCTTTTTTAAAAAATTTTATTTTAATAGTACATTTTTAAATGTACATAGTGATGACATTCATCATAGGGGATTTGTACCTGTGCATGATATATCTTGTTGCTTCTTTTTGTCCCATTCTCCTCTCCTCCCCTCACCCCCTCCTCCCTCCTTATTTACAAAAGCTTTATTTCCACTTTTCCCTTCTATTTCTTATTTCTCTTGTCTCTCTGTTCCTTTCCCCCTCCCCTTCCTTTGTTCCTCTTCCCATTTGAACACTTTCTTCCCTTTCCAACCCTAATGCATTTTAGTCTGTATGGGTTTATATTCTTCAAAGAGCTTACTTGTGGGAGGCAACAGATTTCTAAAAGTAAGATTCAAATTTCATTCAGAGCAATGCTTTGATTGATTATTGTAGCAAAAATTTCTTTATCTGGGAATTGGACTCTAGCCTTTGAGTTTGGCTTCAGAAATAATAATAAAATGGTTGCAAGATCCTGTCCTAGAATAATAGACTATTAATAGTGAGACGATAGCAAATAAAACAATATGTCTCCCCATCTACAGGTCTAGATTTAATTTTATGACTATGCATTTTTATTACAATAGCACTTTTCAATGTATTATTGATCAGTAAACATGAGATCTCTATTCCTAGTTACATATAAATACTTTGAAACATGTACATGTACTTTGCTTGACAAAAATTTTTTTAAAAATATTATACTTGGTAAATTTTCCACAAGTTCTAAACCTACAAATAAAGAAAACCCCAATTACATTCAAAACTACTTCTTCTTATATTAAATTAGAAAACCTCTAATAGCTTTGAGTGTGATTGTCTAATATTTTATTCAGGTCTTGCTTAGAAACACATTGAAATCATTACCTGACTTTTAAGGAAGGAGTTCTTTTTCCAATTAAAAATAAACCCATTGGCACACCCTAGCTCTTATTTCTTTTGCCTACAGATGCACATTTGACTTTCAGATTAGGGTATAAAAGATATCAACCATAGAAAAAGGATGTTCCTAGAATTGACTCTTTTAAAAGTTGGTCGAAGTATTATTTAGCCGCAAAATTAGCCTTTTTGTTTTCATAGTATGGTCAGCAAAACAACCAAAGAATTCTTACCACCTAGCACCTAGTGTTGTACTTTGTGTTTTCAGGGGATCATTAGTTTTCTTTGGAATAGTGACAAACAAAATTCTGCAAATGAGAAGCTCATACAACATATCATGTTAAAATGAGTTCCCAGATGTTACTTCTGGAAATTCTAAGCTAACATAACACAATTTGTCACACACGGGCAAGTCTATTCAGGTGAACTGTGAGATCATAAGATCTGAATTATTCGTAGACATGTTAAATCTTAGCATGGTAATGAGTCCTTTGCAGTTTGAAGGCACAAGGGATAAGTTTTAGTTTTGAAATGTTAGTCCTAAAATGGTAAAGAAAAACAGATGATTGGTATATTTTCTGGCATTTATTGGACATGGGTAGAATTCCAAGCACAAATTATTTGTAAAGATTTCTGTATTAATGATATCTGACCTTGTCCTTCCCACCCCTATTTAACTGGATGTTCTTGTATCAAATGCAAAGAGTCAAAGAAAAATGCATTCCAAGTTCTCTTGACTGTTGCTTTGCCTAAACGTGTAAGTCGCTGTATGTATTTTGGAGATAATTTTATAGTTTGGAATGGCACAACCTTGTAGTTTTTCAGATTTACAAGATAAGCACATGTGTCTGAGAAGATTGAGAGTGCGCTAGGTAAGTGTAAGGCTGTTCTAATGTGCGAAATTCAGTTTCGCTTCCACAGACAGATGCTTTTGTAAGATCAACGACCATATATACAATTCCTGGACTTGTTTTCTATTTTCATACAGTATGGTTCATGTCTATGGCCTAAAGATATACGGGAATTTTGCCATCTCATACTTGATGGAATAACCCTGGAATAGCTCTATTACGTTTGGTTAAAAATTTTTGGAATCCTAGAATAATAAAATATTTCAATATGACATTACAAGCACATGAAAATTTCAAATCAGCCCATCAATCACTCAACACATTTTAATGGCCTTCTGAACAAGCATCAAAATAACATTCATATCCAAGTAAATTCAGTGAATTTTATTTTGAACTTCGAATTATTTTAAGAATCAAAATAATGTGGAAGAGATTTGAAAAATAAATAGCTGCATACGTTGTAAAGACCATAAATTGCTGGGTGAAGACAAACTCTAATTTTAGCATATGTGCTGCCGAAGTGAGCACTAAAGACACGTTCTGAAGAGATACTCGAGCAAATATTTATGTTTAGTGTTACATGAGTTACGGATATTTTGAATATGTAGTCAGTTTTTTCCCTGAAATTTTCTTCCCTTGCAGCACAGTGTAGATGTAGAATGCTACAAAAATATCATAAAATTCCTTCATAGTGGTCTTGACTGTTTTTTATAAATTATTTTTTCTTTTTGTCTCCTTTTAATAACATACCATTAATTAACAATTTGAGTGCAGTGGGCTAACTTTGTTAATAACATCTGTGCTGGTTGTGTTATTTACAGTGTAATGTTAGTTAATCTTGGTCCCCTTTCCTTAGTTTTAAATCAATAAAAACATGTTAATGATTTATAAAAATATAAGGAAAACAAAATTATTCAATGAGTTGTCATTATTGGCATTTTATAGATATACATGAGTGAGAGAGTAAATATCACTCAGCTGTTCTTTGTCTCTTGTGGTATGTGTTGCTCTGTGGTCTGGCAAGAAAAAAATAATGCAATAAAAAAGGAAAAGGGGGAGTTTGGCTGCTCGTGAGACGCTGAGCGCTTTGTCTCAGGAATAGTTGAACAGAAGTTTGCTGATTTCCTAGAAGCAATTTGGTGGGAAAGAATGCTGATGAGGTGGAAGAGAGAAATGTGTCTAGGTTCTTCCATTTTTGAATTTCCATAATCCTTTCAGACTCCATATTTCCTGCTGAGGTAATTGTTATTTCCTACTGATGGTCTATCTAGAAAGCTGATGACTGAAAATGAATGGAAATAGGAAGTTTTGGCCTTACACAGGTGGAGTGTGGGCTTCTTTCCCAAGGCATAACTGGGTTGAATGCCTTCATATACAAATAAGAAACAGCAAGAAGAAAAAGTCCACCAAAAGCTAAGGAAATTTATTGTGTTGCATAGTAAGAATTCTGCAGATAGCTTTGTCATGGTTTGTTTAGCAGCCCAAGAGCTCACCACCCCCACCCAAGTCCCTTCCGTCTTTCTGCGTTGTCATCTATGGCACTCTTAGTCGGCTTCCTGGTTGGAAAAAGCTGTGATAGCGCTGAGCATCTGTCCTCTTGCTCCGAAGTGTCAAAGATAGAAAGGTTGAGGTTGGGGAGCGATATGGAGTGACAAAGCTTCTGTCCTAGCAGATATCCTTCTATCAGAGAGAAAAATGTGTCTGTGTGCCCTTTGGTAGACAGTCAGTGTTAGCTTCCAGGAAAAATAGAAATTAAATATATTAAAATTCTAGCATCTTTGCCCTCAGAGCTTTCGAGCTTTGACATTGAGGAAGAAAGGGCTGGAAATAGCTGTTGAGTAGGGAACAAAGTGTTTTTGACAAATTACAGGAGCTCTACTGCTGTCACCAAAGGGGTTCTCAACATGTTTCTTAATCATAGAATTGAAAATAGTCTTCTTCTTATTGCATATATACATATATAAATATATATGTATATTATTTCAAGAGCATGGAGTTCAGATAGACAACTTTCAAGACAGAGCAAACACTCCAGAAATAAACTTGAGTAACTGGTGACTCTCTCTTTTGTTTATATAGGTCTTAGTTAAATAGTGTCCCCACCAGAACTGTGCCTCAGTTTGTTCTGAGATTTCCTTGTTCCTCTGTGCAATCTGTAGGTGATGGGGGTTCTCTTCAATGCAGAGTTGTTTCACACTAATCTTCCACATCTTACCTTTCACTCCCCATATTGCTTTCATTTTCACCTGTTTTCCTTTTTCCTGCTGTCAGTTAATCAAAAACCAATGCTAAAAAAAAATAGGACCGGAGGTGATTATAGGAGGAGGGCTGGAAGAGTGAGAAGGAGGTGGAGACATGTTGATACGGAGATTTTGGAGCAAGGCTCCTACGCTCTCTTCTCTAGCACTACGCAGCTGTACACCCTGTGGGTGAACCTGGAGGAAGCTAGTGCCAGCAAGTGAGGTGGCGACTGACAGATGACAGCTTACTAACCGAGGGAAAAAAAAAATCAATAGTGAAAATATGCAAAGAGGAGAGGGGCTGGGGATTTAGCTCAGTGGTAGAGCACTTGCTTAGCAAGCACAAGAGCCTCAGTTGGATCCCCACCCCCCAAAAAAGGGGGAGGCAGGACTGCAGTGACTGATGACTGAGTGAGCTGGGGGCTTATTTGTTGAGATCCAACAGGGGTCTTAGTATGTTCCCAGCACGAGAGAATAAGCAGGCATAAAGTGCAAGAGGGCTGGCAGTGGGGTGATTTAAGTGGGTGAGACAAATAAAACTTCACTGTCTCTTCCTGGGGTACCTCCCTAACTATTAAAATGTGTTTTGAGTGGAATTTTAGAGCATCTCTCACCTCAACTTTGATAACTCACAGGGATAGTCACCACCCACCAAGAGGAAGCTGCTAAACAAACAAGCAAGCAAGCAAACAAACAAACATGCCAAGCCTCTTTAAAGATTTTGCCAAAAGCCGCAGCAACCCGCAGTTCACGACCTGAGTGTAGTCCCTGCTTTACTGCCTGGACACACTGAGCATTTCCTGTGGTGGTTCATAAAACGTGTTCTTTTTAGTTAGGCTGCATAGCCCTTTTCCATCCAAAATTGTTTTTATTCTGATACAACTCCTTGATATTTAAAACGAACAGGATTTGGGAGCAAGGTCTCAGGTCTGTGTACAATGCTTGATCTGGGAAAATATTGGAATTGCAATGCGTGTTGGATTTCTGAGATAAAACATCTGTGCTGGAATTATATTTTTTTAAAACATTTTATTTTAATGGTACATTTTAGATATACATAGTGATAGCATTCATCATAGGGGATTTGGACTAGTATATGATATATCTTGCTGCTTCTTTTTTTGTGCTCCCCTCCCCCAACCTTCAACCCCTCCTCCCTCCTTATTTACTAAAGCTTTGTTTCCATTTTTTTCCTTCTATTTTTTTTTTTTCTCTTGTCCCTCCATTCCTTCTCTTTCCACTTCCTTGGTCTCCTTCCCATTTGAACAAATTCTTTCCTTTCCCAATATGATTCATTTTAGTCCCTATTGATGCTTTCTGTTTTTCATACCAGAGAAACAATGTAAAATTTAAACATATGTATCCGATTTATTTCACTTAAGAGTATGGTCTCAAAATGCACCCATTTACCTAGGAATATTTCAAGTTTATTGTTCTTTATGGCAGAGTAGTACTCTATTGTATATATATAAAAAATCTTCTTTATTCATTCATCAATTAATGGGTATTTTGACTGTTTTCAAGATTTAGCTATTACAAACTGTGCCACTGCAAACACGGGTGTGCATATATATAGCTATGGCATGATACTTTTAATCTTTTGGGAAGATACCGAGAAGGGGAAGAGCTGGGTCAAATGGAACGTCTAGTCCTAGTTTTTTGAGGAATCTCCACACTGATGTCAACACTGGTTGCACCAGTCTACATTCCCACCAACAGTAGAATAGGGTTCCTTTTTCACCACAGCAACTCCAGAATTTGTTATTCTGGAGTTATTGGCTGATTTGTTGATAATAGCCATTTGTTATTCTGTTATTGGCTGATTTGTTGATAATAGCCATTCATTCTGGAGTGAGTTGGAATCTCAGGGTTGTTTTAATTTGCATATCTCAAATGACCAGTGATGTTGAACATTTTTTCCTATGTTTATTTGCTGTTTCTATTTCTTCATCTGAGAAGTGTCTATTCATTTCAGTTGTCCACTTTTGGGTTGGGTCTTTAAATTTGGTGGGTCTGATTTTTTTGTGTTCTTCATATATTTGAGATATTAGTCCTTTGTAAGAGGAATAGCTGGCAAAAAATTTTTTGCACTTTGTGGGTTGTCTCTTTGCTCTGTTGGTAGTTTCTCTTGCTCTGCAAAAGCTTTTTTAATAAGATTAGATTCCAGTTGTTGATTCTTTGAGATATTTCATGGGCAATTGGGGTTTTGTTCATAAAGTCTCTACCTACACCTATATCTTCAAGAGTTCTACCTATTCAACCTTCCAAAAGATTTAGTGTTTCTGTTTTAACATTTAGATCTTTGATGCACTTTGATTTTAGCTTAGTGCATGGGGAAAGATACAAGTCTAGTTTTAATCTTCAGCATGTGGAGAGCCAGTTTTTCCAGCACCATTTATTAAAGAGGCTGTCTTTCTTCCAGTGAGGTTGTTTGGCCCCTTTGTCAAAGATAACGTGACTGAGAGTGTTTGGACATGTCTTTGTATCTTCTAATTTGTTCCATTGGTCCTGGGGTCTGTTTTCTGCCAGTACCATGCTGTTTTTATCACAGCAGCTTTGTAATATAATTTCAGGTCAGGGATTGCGATGGCCCCTGCCTTGCTTTTGTTGCCTAGAATTGCTCTTGCTATTCTAGGTTTCTTTTGGTTCCAAATGAATTTTAGGCTTGTTTTCTCTAATTCTGTAAGGTATGCTATCAGCATTTTAATTGGCATTGCATTAAATCTGTATAACAGTTTTGGCAGTATAGGCATTTTCACTATATTGTTTCTTCCTACCCAAGAGCAAGGGATATCTTTCCTTTTTCTGGTATCTTCTTCAATCTCCTTTTTCAAAGTACTATAGTTTTCAATGTATAGATCTTTTACTTCCTTTGTTAGTTTGTTTCCTAGGTACTTCATTATTTTGGATGCTATTGTGAAAGGTATTGTTTCCTAATTTCTCTTTCAGTGAGTCTTTTATTTGTGTATAGGAATGGTCTTGATTTCTGAGTGTTGACTTTGTATCTAGCTATGCTGCTGAATTTGATTATTAAATCTAGAAGTCTTTTGGTAGAGTTTTGGGGGTTTTCTATGCAGAGTATCATGTCATCTGCAAATAGTGATAATTCACCTTCTTCTTTTCCTATCCTTATTCCTTTTATTTTGTTCTCTTGTTTAATTGCTCTGGCTAATGCTTCCAAACTATATTGAATAAGGGTGGTGAAAGTGGACATCCTTGTCTTGTTCCAAATTTTAGGGTGAAAGCTTTTAGTTTTTGACCATTTAGTATGATGTTGGCTGTTGGTTTGTCATAGATGACTTTTATCAGATTGAGATAAAGACCATCTATTCCAATTTTCTGCAGGATTTTTTTTTTATCACGAGTGGGTGTTGGACCTTGTCAAATGCTTTTTCTGTGTCTATCGAGATGATCATATGGTTTTTGTCCTTGGCATGATAGTGTATCATGAGAATGAATTATTTAAATATTTAGTAATCAGTACTGCTCTCATGGTGCACACTAGTGAACCAATAGCCCTGAATCCACCTTATGTTATTAGTATCATCCATATCTGTGGAAAAAAAAAGTGTCAAACACACCTTTTAGACAATATTATATTTACCTTGACAAATAACATATTTCTGGATTTCTACACTTTCATAATTCTTTTATGGTGTTTACAAATAAGTAATGGGATCTTAACTTCATAGGTAAAAAGAATTGCTAGTTTTGGTGCAATGTGTTTCATTAACTAACAACCTCAAGAAAGCTACAGTTGTGGGCACTTGTTGAAGAGGAACCAGGTTTTGTATTAGATGCTTTATCGGTCAGATAAGATTTTTCCTCAGTTCCATTTGCTTGCATAATCTTTGACTAAAGGCTGGTTGAGGAATAACAAATATGACATTGTCTTATGACTTACAGTGCAATTTGTAAAATTTGTGTAAACATAAGCCAATGTTTGGCTTTGAAAAGACTTTGTACAAACATAAACTAGCATTTGGTCTGGAAAGCCAGTTTGTACAAACACAGCCACCCACACAGACTGTAACTCAATTCCAAAATATGCAGAGCCTGAGGGAAGAGAATAAGGTATGGTAGGAGGACTGTAACCTTCAGCTACAGAGAGACACAGGGTGAATTCTGCCTCTGCCACTTTCTTACTCTGTGAATTTAGAGTTCATTTAAATTCTATCAACCTCATTTTCTCAATCATTTCCTTATTTTTGCTTATCTTGCTCAAGCAACACAAAAGGTCAGGAGGCATCATGGGCAGATTGTGCACCAAGGACTGCAGTGGAGATTATCTGTACACCACCTGAAATAAGAATGCGCACCAAGAAAGGAAAGAAGGGCCTTCCTCTAGCCTATTAATGGACTGTGAGCAGCCTTGTATTACTGAGTTAACAGTGTGTGAAAGGTTAGAAGAGTGTCGTTCTGCACCCTTTTCATCATTTACACAAATAAGTTTAGCGAGATGAGTTAACATCTTTACACCTATAGGGGTGCTTCACCGGGAGTCATTTTGACTTCACACTAGATGAAGGGATTCCTTATTCCTGATCTCTTTTTCAAGTGCTTTGCCTTTGCTGTGCTTTTGCTTCAGCTCATTTTTCACTCTATTCTTTTCTTCCTTTGAAGCTTTCCTATGAAAGAGTTTTTGAATTTCATCTATTTTGTCCTCTGACATGATTCGGTTATATTTTGTCCAGTGTCCAGGAGTCTTTTATACACTGTCTGGAACTATTGCTGATTCCTATGTCACCTCCACTTTCATCAGCCACTAACACGTTAGGAGGGCAGCAGAGGAAAAACAAAAAAGCATTTATGCACAGATAGTCTTCACTGTTGAGTCTGGAGATCATCGTATTGTGCTGAATGGTTTAAATTTAAATTAGTAAAACTGTATTTGTCTTCTTTTTTTTAAGATAAAAATATATACCATGTTAGAAAATTAGCTGACACCAAGCCATGAGGGAACACCAAAAGGGATACTGCTAATAGACGTGGCTCTGCTTCAAGGTGTGTGACGCTTGTTGCCCATGTCTATCCTCAGCAAAAGCAGGAGGGTCCAGCTCACAGCCCATCAGTGTGTCTCTGCGGGAACTAACATGTGCAGAAGGGTGGGAAGGAGAGAGTCAACATGTGCAGAAGCAGGATGTGAAACAGTTTGAGCTCAATGAAGCAGAATGTGGGTATTCTTAGTTTAAATTCTGAAAGGTTGAGTTATATATCAACTTTGGGTATATGATTGCTCACGTATGAAATGTTCTATTGAGAGGGGGAAGAAGTGAAATAAAAATCACATTGTAGGTAACATTAGATCTCATTTTCAGAAATTGTAGCTTATATTTTTAACTGAATGTATGGAATCTGTTTGGCTCTAATGATCACGTTAAAAGTTTCTTATTTTTGAAAATATCTAGGTGAAGGACATAGTACAGAAGGAGTATGTTATGTTTTGGATCAATAAAAGCAGGTATAATTTACTATTATGAAGGCAGGTGGTATGTTTTAAAAACAGAATCTTCATTTAAACAAAAACAAAACAAAACAAAAACAGAGGCTTGAATGTTCTTGTATGTGTCTTGGCCTTTTACTGACTGGCACCCATGTTTTGCTTACTGATACATATTAACTTTCATGAGCAACAGGTGGTGGGAGCCCTACTGCAGCCATGATAGAACAAGTGTACTGGAATAGCCCACTCAGCATAAACAGCCATCAGACTGGGTACAACATAGGAAACAATTGTTTTAGGTCTTCACCAAGAGGCAACACAGGATAGTGATGTGAGAGAGAAAGGAAATACACAGTCACCATGACTTGCTATCTGGAGGTAGTTTCTTGATTGCAAAGCAGAAAGATGGAGAGCATATAGAGCTGGCTGAATTAGGAGGACGAGATTAAGGAGTGATATGAAAAGGATATCTGCTTAGGAATCTTTTTAAGTTTTTGGCTAAATATTAAGCTGTGAGTGCACCCAGAAAGATTCAGTAAAGCTACGGAGCTATACATACAGATACTAAATGTCGCACATTTCTGCCGAAGTACGAGTTGTGAACAGTTAGGTCCTTGCTACACACCATGCACATCCCATAAAGGTTCCTTAAAGTTTACATATTGAAAGTTGGGCAACTCTAGACTTAGAATAATGTAGGATAATATAGCCCTACCTTAAAAATCAAGGTTCCCCAATATTAAACTGACTTCCTGTCAGAATAATACTTTGCATTCTTTCAAGGAAGAAGACAAAATCCTGACCCAAAAACATAGTATCTATTGTATTTAGCATGAGATAAAACCTTACTACACAGGCATAGAAGCAAGAAATCATGTAATCTATAACTAGGAGAAAGAAAGAGGAATATCGACAGACTCAGAGATGACAGAGATATTAAAATTATCCTAAAAAGGTTTTAAATAGCCATTTAAATATGTTTAAGAATTTAAAGGAAAGATAAATATGTCAAATAAATAGATGGGAAACCTCAGGAGAGAAATAGAAACTATTAAAAATGGAAAATCTGGAACTGAAAAATGCAATAACTGAAATGAAAAATTGATAATTTATGCTGCATAAATATTGAAAAATTCTGCTGGGCAAAATTTAAGTCTGGGAGAAAATATTTGTATGAATTTGACAATGGACTTATGTCAGACTATGTAAAGAACTTTCATAAATCAATTTTTAAAAACTAAACAACAGAATATTAAAATAAATGGAAGAGTTGGAAGGCACTTATAAGGGAAGATAAACAGCACATAAAACACGTTTAATATCATTAGTCATGAGGCTTACAAAAATTGAAACCACAATGAGATATTAGTATACACTCCACAATAACTGAATTTTAAAAGGGCAACAGACTAATTATTGATGCCTATTTATAAAAACTGGAAACCTTGTTCATTGAAAAAAACTGTAAAATTGAGTCATCTAACTTGGAAATCCATTTGACAGTTTTTTTTTAAAGTTACCAATAACTGTGCTGTGATGCAACAATTCTGCTAAATGTTTATCTGAGAGAAATTAAAATATACATTGACAAAATACTTATTCAAGAGTGTTGCTGTCAGTTTTATTTATAATGACCTCAAACTGGAAACTGTCCGAATGTGCCCCAGTAAGGGAATGGTTGAACATCTCCAGTGTTTACCATAAAACACTGCTTGGTGATAAAATGAAAGAAATACTAATATACATACAGATACAGGTTACTTTGAGAACAACCAGTCTGAATTAAAGAAATCAATCACGAAAGTGTTTATTTATACTTTTTATAATTTTCAAACGGGCAAAACTGATCTATCGCAAAAGAATTATAGCAGGGAGTGGCTGTTCCTAGTGAGGAGAGAGCTGTGGAAGAAGGGGTGGTAAGGCGCATGCAGGAACTCTGCGATGATAGAGATGTTCTTTAGTCTAATAGATTTATGGATTACACAAGTGAGTGTATCTATGTTTAAAATTTGTGTAATTTATTGTATAAAAACTATATCTCACTTTAAAATAGCTGTACATTTTAGATCACTCAGTTCTTTATTTTTTGCAATTTCAGATGAATTTTGTAACTACCTATGTATTGTGTCTGTGGTTTGAAATCTGCAAAGTAGGTAGCATATCTTAATTTTTTTTACAAGTTTCTTTAGGTAATATTGCACTAGTCAAAATGACAAAAAGTTTTAGGCATGTCTAATAGATATATAAAAACGTGCTGGTGACCCGCCTAATTATAAGACAGCAATCAGCTGTCTTACAACATGCATTTAGATGGCAGAGTATTATAGCCCTGGCAGAAGCTCAAAGAAAATACTGTTACATTTTGTAAAATAGTTCGAACCTAGTGAATTGCATTAGAAAATGTGCACTCACATACGCAGTCGCTCAACAAGAGCTCTGCAGAATTGCCAAGCGTCACAGTTCTGGCATTTTCATTTCAGATCACTTTAGCAATTTTTGCTCATAGGTTCTGCCTCAAGAAATGCTGGTATTCTGTTCTTTGGTTCATCCTTAAAGGAGCAATCTGACCCGAGAATTTTGCCAGAGAGAAGAGTGAAAGAGACACTAAGAGTTGTTTTTAAGCCTACAATAAAATGGGAAAAAAATTGAACTGGAAGTCCAGGTTGGTGGCACAAGGCAGGGGTTGCCGCCACACCCCCACACGACATGGTAAACTACACAAATGTGTCTCATTGTTGTACTGTTACGGAGATAACAGTTTTGCCCACTCTTTACTCTCCAAGTGTTTCCATTATAGCTCCCTATTTTTAGGAGTTAATAGCTAGTCTGTAATAATTTGCTCCAGGCTGGCATACCAGGTCTCAGTCAGAGAGTACATTTAGAATAATAGAACTATTTTAGATGCTTTTAGTGTGTGTGTTCATATCATCTTAAAAATGTTTGCTGTTGCAAAAAATTACATTTGATAACGAATTAATTTCTAATGTGATGTAGTCACTTTTATTTGCCTACATCAAATACTGGGAAAAAATTTAAGTCACGGAAAAATGTGTTGTTGAAAAAGAAATGTGTTAATTCATACTCATTTCTATTAACTCCAGTACCTAGTGGGTGTTTAATAAGTGTTCATTGACAAGAAAAAAAAAAAACAACAATTCTATTTATTACACATGACATTGTCTTCACCAGTCTTTTATAAATATGCTTCTAAAGGTGATTTATTATAAAAAGAATGAGTTAAAATAACTGTAATAGTCTAGATGGATGAAAAGTCCGGCGTGAGGAAGTAACCACTTCAGCTAAAGCCAACCCATAACTGTAATATTCTAAACAATGTTTATGACTTACCAAGATTTGCTTAAATGTTAATCTCTGAAAAAGAATCTCATGAGTTTTGTGGAATTAAAGTTTGTTTTAAAGGATCTGCCTATTTGAGGAAGTATGCCTGTTGCCTGTTTATTTTTTTTAATGTATTTTACTGAGCACTAATTATTTCTGTCCTGCTTGGCTTCTGTTGTCAGGCATATCTGGGTCGTGTGCCTATTGACCTTGACTGGCAGTACTTCTAAGTAGGCTGGATTCTTATTCCAGCACAATGCCCTTCTTTCATCACTGTGCCTTACTCTCCTTCAAATCATCAAGAGAAACTAAGTCTGACGATTTGAGCTCAGCATCACGAACTTACCCACAGAGTTACATACTGAACCCGCATAGGATCAGTGTTTGTCTACGAAAGCAATTGTTGGGTGCCATTTTCATACTTCAAAATACAGTAATATTTGTTTAATACATTTACTAACAATTAATTTCATAATAATTTATGATAATCTGTTAGTAGCTGACTTCCTTAATTCTAATGTAGTTTAATTACTGCATCTTTTGTTTCACTAGTAGTATTACTGTATGTTGACTACTGAGGCTTTCTATATACCAAGATGAAGAAGATATCGTCAATAGCTTCCAAATGTTTCATTGTTAAGCTTTTGCATTTATACCTAGGGGCCCCCTAATAATGATTTTAATGTATGGTGGAAAATAAGGGTGTCTTACTTTCCTTATTAATGCTCCTCAAATTAAAGGAGGAGAGATTTGTTTTGGTTCACGTTTTTTGTCTGTAGTCTGCAGGCTCCAAGGCAGGAAGCATGTGACAGAGGGGCATGGTGGAGGGCATTGTAGAGGAAAGGCGCCTGTCATCCTGGCCAGGCAACAGAGAGAGAAGGGAGGAGCTGGGAAGACAGATAACCCTTCCAGTTCAGGCCACTGACCCGCCTCTTCCAACCAAACCCCAACTCCAGCAGCAAGTCAGCTATAAGCTGTCATAATCCACCTTCCAAAGGCCCTGCCACTGAGTGCATGAGGCATCGGGGGACATCTCGATACCAACTAGAACAGGGGACTGAGCATTCCTCCTGTGGACAGCCCATTAGCTCAGCACTATTTACAAAAGAGACCAGTCTTTTCCCTCTGCTCTGCCCAAACTCTTCAGTCAGGAATCCTGGTGTAGATCTCACCCTGAGCTTGTTATTAGACTCTGTTGGCCAAGGCACTCTTGGCACTCTTTGCTGCTCTAACAGCACATTGTTTTAATTATTATATCTTTATAATTCTGTAATGCTTCTTAATATCTTAAACAAACTCCTTTTTCTTTAAAAAATATTCTGTTTTTTCTTGATTCATTTTATTTCCTTTCTAAAAATTTATATTATTTAAATTGATAGATAGTGACTACATATTTATGACATAGAATGTGATGTTTTAGTCTATATATAAAATATGGAATTATTAAATTGAACTAATTAACGTATTCATCACCTCACCATTTTTTGTGGTAAGACATTAGAAGTTTACTCTTTTAGCAATTTTGTTGTTGGTTTTTTTTTTTTTTTTTGTGGTGCCGGGGATCGAACTCAGGCCCTTGTGCTTGCAAGGCAAGCACTCTAATCACTGAGCTAAATCCCCAGCCCCTCTTTTAGCAATTTTGACACATAAAATTCACCATTATTAACTCTAGTCAGCCTTCTGTGTTATTAATTTTATGATTAGCTTGCAAAGCTACACACTATGATAAACATATACACATACGGGCATGAATTTTGTTAATTATATTTGGGAAACTTTACATTTTCAAAATTGTGTTCTCCAGTTCATAAATATCTTTCCATTTACTTAGGTGTTCTTTAACATAATTTTATCCTTTTTCACTGTAGATCTTGCATTTAGCAGTTGGATTTATATACAAACATTTACTGTTTTTGATGCTATTATACATGGTAACTTTAAAAAATGTACTCTTAATTTCTACTATTTTAATGCTGCCATATAAACATAACAGATTTTTTTGTGGCCTGGCTAAAACTATTAATACTGTAATCAGTAGATTTTTCAATTTTCTCCATATGAAACTACATTAAATGAGAATAATGGCAATTTTAATTTCCCTTTTCTAATTTTATACCTTTCATTTCTGTTTCCTGGCTCTCGGTGCCCTTCAGGACAAGCCTGAAGAGATGCAGTGATACTTGACATCCTTCAGGCCAAAGGAAAGCTTTGAAAATCTGACCATGATAAGATACTTGCAGTGGCTCTTATTTCTTTTACCTTTTGAATTAGCTTTTGTTAGATTGAGGAAATTACAATTCCAGTGTTAATTTGCTAGGAAGTTTTTAAAGAATTTTTAAATCAAAAATTATTTTTAAAACTCATCAAATGCTTTGTTATATAACAATGGGGTAATATAATTTTCCCTTATATCTGCTAATATGGCTGTTAATATCGCTTTGTTTATCTAATGTTAAATAAACTTTGCATTTCTAGTATAATCCAATGTGATCGTGATAGGTTATCATTTTTACTAATTACTGGGTTCAATTTGCCAATAATTCTTAAGGATTTTCGCCTCTGCTGTTAATAAGATTAAACTATATACTTTTCTTTTTGTTCTGTCCTTATTGAGTCTGGTATCAAGGAAATGTAGTTTGGTATAAGAAATTATTTCATCCTATTTTGTTGTTCTCTGTAACTATATAGGATTGAGCCTGCAAATAGCAATATGAGCTTGGCTTTTGCGATTTACATTATTGGTCCTGTTCAGTTTTAAAACTGAATTTATCTGAGTTCTACATTTTTTTTTGTCAAATTGTTAATTTATATTTTTCTAGGAAGTTCCTTTTGCATTTCAACTTTTTGGGAACAAAGTTTTTAAAATATTCTGTACTATTTTTGAATATTATTCATCTCTTACTTTTTGGTTTTAACTTTTCTGTTACATTTAGCCTTTTACTGAATTACCATTCATCAACATTTTCCTCATCTTTATGAATCTTTTCTCTTTCTTCCTTTTAAAATTCTTTTTGTCATTTCTTGAGATAGATACTTAAATCATGACTTTCAAGTGCTCTTCTTTTTGAACATATGTGTTTAAGGGCCTAATATTATAACTGATAAATCTGTAATTTATTCTAATTCTTTCTTTTTGACTTCTCAAATTTATTGTTTGGTATAATTGATGTTTATGTAGCAATGCCTATAATTTTAGTTCTCTATTTGCTCTTCATTTTTTTTTTTTGCATCTTAACTTTTTTTATGACACTAGTTGTGTTTTGCATGAAGAAAGTTCTTTTTTTACTCTATTGGTCAGGCTTCTGTAGAGGAACAGAATGGATAACATTATGCAGTGGAATTTATTAGATAGGCTCACCGGGTGAGAGTTCACAGTGGCTCTCTGCATGCTGCAGAGCTGTGGGATACAGTAGCTGCTCAGCTGAAGGAGTTGGAAGCTGCAAAACAAAAGTGGGGAAGACTGCAGTGCCAGGTGAGGTCCGAGGCCTGGGAGCCCCCGGAGAGTCACAGGTATGAGTCTGCACTGGAAGGCTGACAAGACTGGAGAATGGTGTCTGCAGGTGATAGCGGTATCCAAAGATCCACCTGCTCAAGCGGAATGGGAACTACCCAAAAAAAACAGCAGCCTTCCTGTTTCTTCCCCCTTGCATTCCACTGGGCATTAGGGAATTAAATGGTGCCACCCATAATCAGGAAGAGTCATCCCCTCAGTTTGCTGGCCACATGCCAATCATCTCTGGAAACACTTCACACATCCAGAAGCGTGTTTCCCTAATCACTTCCATGTTTCTTAATCCAGTTAAATTGACAAATCAGGACTAATAGTTATATATACTTTGATTTAGATCCTTCACTGAAATAATAGCAAGAACTTTGTGATAATAGTCAGGGGTTGTCAATAATTTCTTCGTATTTTAGGGGCCAACCTAAATGAAATGAAAGATAAAAACTATGCAGGCTCTCTGATTACCTGTTATGGATTAGGTGCCTTGGTAAGGGTTAGAGTCAATGAACAATAAAATGAAGAAACTTTTGAATATTAGGAGAGGAGTACAGACAGTAAAAACGTAAACAATATATTTGTTATAACTGCTATGAAGGATAAAATAAACTGAGAAAGAATAAAATGAGATGAGTGTCTTGAACCACCTTAGATTCAATGGAAAGGCTTGTCAGGCGACATATTTCAGCGTAGTTGATGCTAGCCTTAGTTTGGATAGAATATGCTGGCTAAGATTAGAAGAGTAAGTATTCTAGACAGAGGACAATCATTAGCTTCAGGCTGCTTTATGGCTTGTTCAGAGAGAGAATGTAACTAGGGTAGTTGATATGTAATGAGCAAAGAAGAAAGTGAAGTTTGATGAGGTAAGCAGAAATAAGATAGTGAGAAGCTTGCATTTTAGAGGTCTCTGCAATGAATCTGGTTTTTATTTGTTATGTTTCGGAAGCTGTTGGAGCATTTAAATATGAAATGAGCATTAAACTCATTATGTCTTTTAATGATTACTCATAAAAAGTGGATGAAAATTGATGATAAATTAAGGAGGGCAATGATGGTGTGTTAGAGATAGTTGATCTTAGAAATAAAGATAATTGGGCAAATTTTAACTGTATTTTTGAGCTAGAGTCGATAGACTTTATGATATTGTTTGTAAGGTGTCTTACTTTTTTTGTAGAGCCCATAGGAGTGACATATAGTACAATTTGTTAATTGAGACATACTACAGGAAAGATGTACAATAAATAAGAACTTTGGAGAAATTTAATATGCAATTTCGAGTGGGTTAAACTTGAGATATCCGGTAGATGTTTAAATCAAGTGAGTATTTGAAGCTCTGTATTTTAGTGAAGCCCTACACCTAGCTTAAAAATATAGGCATCATCAGCATTAGGTGCTTTTAAAACTTTGAAAATGGGTGAGATTACCTTAAATAATGGCAAGAAAACAAAAAGAGCTGTGACTAAGTCCTGAGGAGTTTCAGTATGTGAATTTTGGGTACAGAAGGTAGATAGTTATGGAAAGAAGAAAAACTCAGAATGTTATAGAAATCAAATAATCTAAGAGTTCAAAAAAAAAAACAGAGAAGGAAAGTATTTGTTAATTTCACTTTACAAACGGTGAAACGGAGCTCCTTGAGCAGGCTAACCCTAAATCACATAACTAAGTCCACTATAATCTTTGGATTTCTAAAACCTGTGCTGAAACGATCAGGCTCTTGTCCTTTCTGAAGACATTCAAATCATTAAGACATTTTGAAGGCAATCAAAAGATGATTTTTGGACTCCACTTTAAGATAAAATAGGCTATGATAGTCTGGACTAAGTAATAAAATAGTAATCAAAAGTCTTTTCTAAAGTTTCTTGGGAAAAACAAAACACATTTTCTTTCAGTTTTTCTCTGTTAAAGTCAACAGGAGCATCACCGCAGAGTACATGATATTAAAAGGAAAAGGTACTTTTGCCTCAGATAGGCCCATGCCCTTGTTGATCACAGTCAGACCAACTTTGGTGATGGTTATCTTTAAGTGGCTATGCTCAGGAATACCCCAGATCTGAGCCGACACACACTGCTGGAAGACTGATTGCAGGTAAGGAGCGAACATCTATTAGAATTTTATAAAACCTCATCACTGATCTGAAATGGCAATGCTCAGGGAAAAAAAAAAGTTTATTGTTGGGCAGAATTTTAATTAAAAACTATACTTTGTTTTCAATCCAATTTTGGAAAGAATACAGGAGAAAAAGCAAGACGTAAATTTTACAATGCCCTGGCAATGTATCCAGTTCTCAGCCAAACAAAGAAGCTTATATGCAGAGAATCTTGTAGGAATAAAACATGTAAAATAAATAAAAAGCTTCCAGTGCTTAATTCCAATCTTCTCCACAGCAACTGGAGCTGCTGATAAGACACCTACTTGGAGTAATGATGCATAATGTGAGAATGCAATAACCCAGACCTCATAAGTACGGACAAATGCCATCTTTTTAAAGGAAATAGTTGCAAATGTGAAGTGCAATGTGCTGAGCCTTTTTTCAAAAGTATTTTCATACACATGGCAAAACACCAAGGCTTGGTTTCTTCCTTACACGATAGGAAAGGCAAGGACTGTAACCATTATAGGGGCATCCAGTATTTGTCCATGATGTATCATATAAATCGTACTGTTGATTTATTAGTGGCAGTTTTAATGGGAATATAAATATTTTAAAGTGTGTTCACTACAGATAAATCAAAAGGGTGCTGAACTAATTTGCAGTACTAAAGCTCATTTTGGATAATTACAGTGCCCCTAAAGAATGTGTTTATGTATTACACACATTATGTATTACACAAAGAAGGGGACTGTTAAGAAGAAAACTGTTTTGGGTTGGTGACATTCTGAAAACAGTAGAGTCTGATCCTGCTTGGGACTGGCTTAGAAATGAGTGAGCATGTTAATTTTAAAAGATTTTATGAAATGGGAAAAGAAAATCCATAGTAGCTTCAGTTGCTGGACTAACCCTATTCAAACTTCATGCAGATAACTTACTGTAACTACAGAAATAATGTAAGAAATGATTAGTTAAGATTATGGTGGCAGTAAAGATAACTAATATTTTATTGCACATTGAATGCTAGTTAACATTTTATGCAGAGGTAAATTAGACTGCAATGTTGTTTATCCTTGTTTTATGGAAGGCTATTTTCATCACAGTCTTAAAGGTTATTATTGGTTTACCTCCTGCTTCCTATTTTATTAGAATAAGGTGATTTTGAGCTTCCATATTTTTTGTGAAAACCATAAGACACAGTAAACTGTAAACACAATGAGTCAACAAGGGGAATTAAACAATTATGTCCTATGGTTTGGAAGGTCATATTATAATGAGATTAAAATTTCTCCCCTTCAGGTATTTGTCAGTTGTAAACAAGTCTGGCTAGGGCTCTTATAAATGTTCTGCTGATTAGATTAATTTAGTAGGAAACATATATTCTTTTTCCTTTTTGACAAGCTAGTCAGACTCTACCAGTTTGGTGATTGTTCAAGAAAAATGCAGCATGGAAGGGAAAAAAATGCTGCAGGAAAGTGAAATGAGCATGAAATGAGATTGAGCTGAGATTGAGGTGTCTGTATTGTCATTTAAGAGGGAATTGGAGAGCTAGCGAGTGAGTTTTGTGTTTAGGCTTAGAATGAGCAGCAAGCAGCTGTTTGGAGAGACAATGGGCTTTTTCTCCTGGGTGGTTCCCTGTTTGCCTCTGAAATAGCCCTTGCCCAGGCTGAGTGGCAGCCTCCAGGGCCCCAACAGGAGTGTGTCTGGCCCGACCGAAATTTAGTATGAGTGTTATGTGAATAAAATTATTATATCTGTTCTTTGCTTTTAAGGGTTCTTTTTCTCTCAACATCAATCTTTCCTTGGGAAAAAAAATCAACTCTACTTAACAAAAATATTCACATAATTGACAGGTAATATTTCCAAATTTTCTGACTTTGGTCGAAATTTGGGATTCCTGCTTCAGTCAGATGTAATAACAGGTATTTTGCTTCTTCCATTTCTTACTTCATTCAAATTTGGTTTACTTAGGATGGCTTCAAACTCTTGATATTATGAGATGTACAAGTATCATTTCCTAACTCATCCTCTACCATTCATTTGTAAAGAGAGAATATCAATAATGTTCATTTTCTTAAGGAAAGGGGCCTTGAGGTCTTAGCCCTTTCACACTGGCTCAGATTCTCTTCACATTCAAATATGATACCCTTTTCCTTTAAAGTGGTTTCAAATGTCAACATGGAGTAGTTAAATGTTGAGAACTGAACTTTCATGTTTCATTAACGTATGGATGAATGACAGCAAACTTGGTTGGAAAAATAGTTCCTTAAAAACATATCACATTATTTACACTTATTCCTTGCCCTAAGTGTAAATAAGGACAAAGAGGTATAATAGATATTAGGTAAAAGAAAGATGATATTCAAAAGAGAGGAGAACTAGAAAGAAAGAAGGGGGAAAAGAAGGAAGAAGAAAAGGAGAGAAAGGGGAAAGGGGAAAAATGAACAGATGTAAATAAACCTGCTGTAAATAGAGGAGGGTGGGGGACAGAAAGGAGGGGTGGGGATGGGGGGGACCAAGATACAACATGTACAGATACAAAATAACCATGATAAATGTGATCATTATGTATACATTGTACCAATACATGTTCTCGGTAAAATAAATAAATAAATAAATAAATAAATAAATAAATAAATAAATAAATATTTAAATATTTAAAAAAATCACATTTCTCTACTGGTTATCATTAGAAATTGGATTTATGTGTCTGTAGGGAAACAAAAAGAAAATTAGGGTGGTAATGAAAGCTTTGGGTGAAGAAAGAGAATTTCAACATTATATACTGGATACTGCAGTGCAGTAACGGTGTTTAAACTTTTAGAAGCTACTTTCTTTACCAGCCCATTATTTTTCTTTTTAGTTCTCTTATCCTAGGAATATACTTCCATGGTAAATAAATCTTCTACATCAAGAGAAATTTTATATCTTTAAGTATGTATATGTATACATATGACTTCTAGGCCAATGTTGTACCACATTCTCTCTCTGGACTCAGTTTATGGTTGTGCTCATTATAAATAAATCATGATTTCATTAAATTTGGAAAAATTTATACATCAGCAGTGGAAATTCCAATGGAAATCTGCAAGCTACTGCAGGATCCTCTTGCTATAGGGATCCTCTTGCTATCATTTCAGCACCATCTATGTATCTAAACATGGATGAAAATGAATTACAAATGAGATCTGAGGATACAGACTCAAACAGATATGCTGCTACCACTACTTGCTGGTTGTATAATTTGGAGGAGTTATTTACTCTCCCTGAAACTCAGTATTCTCATCCCTACAATGATGACATTAATCCTTACTTTGTAGGAGCTATATGAGTCACATGCAATGTAAAGCACCTAGTGCAAACTCTGGCATAAAGCATGTGTTTAGTTTCCTAGTTATGTATATGTATATCTGATCTAGTGATTGACTTAGGTTTATCTACTTCTTGTTTTTACTCTTCTCTATGTGATTTTGTATGACAGGAGATTTCTTTCTTCTGAATTTAGAGGAGTTTGTCATGCATTTGATTTCTCTGTACCCTGTCCTTAGATGAATGGATTTTGAACTGGCTGGCACTGGACTTCCTTACAGACTCTACAGAGTTGGGAGAGGTTGCATGTCTAAGTGGTTCACCTGACATTACACCTTTCAGCAATGTAATAACCCTTCCCATTATATGGCAATATTCTTCTAAAACCACTACACGAATCCTAGATACTGAGCTCCTGAGGGCTCCAGGGATATGATAAGGATGAGTGGTTGACGAGAAAATAACATCATGAAGATTCTAAGATGTGTCATGAAACTCACATCTGTTATGTTATTTAATCCTCATAGTATTTCTAAGAATGGGACATTATGTTTCCTATTATAATTAAAAATGATTTAAATATTTTTATATGGTCATGCAGCTAATGAAGTTGGAACTGAAACTAGGATGCATGTGGTTCTGATGTAAAGTCAAAGAATTTTCTACTACACCCACTGAAATTAGTTACAGAGAGAGCCATAACTTCAAAACTAAGAGATTTATCCTCGTGGGGAATATGCTTTAAAGAGAACTCCAGCTGTGAAGACACTAAATCAGTGGTATACCACCTATCTTTACTTCTTCCTACTCCTTAATAGCTACTGGGTTTGTTGCCTTACTATCCTATAGATTCAGTAAATTCCCATTAAATTGATCTTCTCCAGCATCTGGCCCTGCCTGTGCTTTTAATTCTTTTTTCCCTCTTGATCACATTTGTTTTTCATCTTGCTTACCATTTCTGGCCTTGGATACCTACTAGTCACCACATTTTGCCTGAATTTAGTGGCTTTTGACTTTATAATTATGTTACATAACAGCCTTGCTCTACAACATAGTGGAGATAAGAGATGTCAGATGTATCAATCTTACTTTAGTGTAAACTTTTAAAAATAAACTCAAAATAAAGAATTCTCAGGCAATTCTAAAAATTGTATTTCATACATTAAAATATATTTGCCTTAATAATATAACATTGAATTGTCTCTTTCCCATTACTAGTAAAGTAATAAGTAAATACTAATTAGCTAAGAATTAAAAAAAATAATTTTTACATTAACTGATTAATTTACTTAAATCAGTCTTTCACCTGGCCTGATTTTTAGCTTTTGTTTATATATTCATATCTTTAAAATTAGATAATTTTAGTTTTAATTGTGTTCTGTTGTTAGAATGTACACATCAGGACTAATATTAACCTTCATAACTAGATCAGTTGTTTCCTAGCTTGTAAAATATCCTTTTATAAGGAATACTTTTTGTATATACATATATATATATATATATATATTTTTTTTTCCTTTGGTACCTCCCTTCCTGTCTTAGTCCTTTTCTTCTTTGCTGGGACACAATACTTGACACCCACAGCTTCAAGGAAGAGAGATTCATTTTAGCTCATCTTTTCAGCCCATAGTTTGCTCACTGTAAACCAGGATGGCATGGCACAGCGGCATAGTGGAGGAAAAGCTGCTTACATAATGGTGCACAGGAAGCAGAGAGAGAAGGGAAGAGCCAGGGAGGGAAATACACTCTTCCCAATCATACCCCTAGCAATCCCCCCACCTGACAGCAAGTCAGCTATACCGCCCCCAGAATTCAATCACTTTCTGAAAGCCCCACCTATGAGCATATGAGGCTCTTGGAGGACACCAGATATAACTCATAACAACTCCCCTTCAATTATTTCCTGAATGATTCCAACAACTTCTTTTTTTAGGGTAAGGTCCAAGTCATCGCTGCCAGCTAGGATACAAGAGGAGAATTGGGTATCTGCAGGACACCAACCTATAGCTACAGATATGGGAAGGAAGGGACTCTGGAATATGAAATTTATAGTGGGAGGCCACATAGAAAGCAGCATTCCCTGGAATTTCATGTGAAGTAACCAAATGTTAGTGGTAGCATCTTAAGTCTGGAGTTGGGAGTGAGAGTTCAAAGTGAGAATGGCAGGAATGAAATGGGATCGCTCTTCTTTACAGGATGGAGTCTAGGCAAAGGCTGAATGTAAAACAAAGGGGAAAAGTTGTGGAAGGGTGGGTAGGATTGAGTTGCAGGTATATATTTCAGATCTCAGAATGGGACATAAGGTTACTTTTAGCCAAATTCTACTGTGTCAGGCAAAATATTATTAGTTTTAAAAATCACTTCTGCTTGACTGCGAATTGGTCTGGGAAACAAATTTTCCTGTAGAAGTCAGCCATGGGCAGTGGAAGCAAATGGAATACAGAGAGTGAGTCTGGACCGAACTAGCATTTTTAAGTTAAAATATACTTAAGGACATAGATAAAGTAGTTCGTGAATAGCTCTAGGGAAAGAACTTTCCTTACTATAGTGATGCAGAGGTACTGTTGGTGCTCTGTCTGGTTTCCTGTAATCCCTTTCACTACCCTGTGCCCCTTCTGCATCCTCTGCTCCTTCTCCTTGGGATGACCTTGGCTGATGGAGTCACCTTCTAGGTGGCAGGCGTACTCTGTTGCATAATTTATGCTCTAGAGAGCTCTACTTGAGGTTTAGCTGGGGTTTATTTGATGTTGTTCCCTGTCCGTTGTCCTCTTCTGTTGCCTCACTATGTTTCCTAGAATTTTCTCACCTGAGTCTTTCTCTCACACTCTGTTTCTAGCAGAGGATCCCTACTTAGGGAAATGGTAAAGATACAATCATGGGAACACAGATTCTATGCCATGGAGAGTTAGCTGTGGATTTGAGAATGTCGGAGTATTTGGTTGCATCAGATGCTTTGTTGTATTCTCTATTTTGGTTCTTTTTCCGTGGTTGGGCTGTCAATGAAAATACGTTAATTCAGATACATTAATTCAGATATCTGAATCTGTCAATTCAGATACGTTAATCTGAATCTCAGTCTTAAGATCATTACCACAGATTAGCATTTGACTGTGTTTGGTGACTCACATGGAGTAGTTTAGAAATAGAATAAGCCCTTTCCAGCAACCCCTTGTTACAAAAACAGAACCGAGCAACGTTAGCATCTTGCTATTGTGTACTTACCTTTGTATTTGATAATCCTTCCATATTGCAGTACTGTTATTCCCAGGTTATTACTGAAAATTTAATAGTATTTAATTAAAATCCGGAAATGTGCTTTCAATTCTATTACCCTAAAAAGTAGGGGAAAGAAAGGCTCATCTTTACCGTTTGCATTATACTGGAAACTGTTAAACACTTAATCTTCTCGCATAGTGGTTCTGCGCTTTTAAGAGGATTACATTATTAATTGTTTAATTATTCATTACGCTGCATTTTGCCTTTCAGTACAAAAGCTTTTTTAAATTAATTTAGTGTTTTATCCTTCTTAGCAGTCATTCTTTGTGCTGGGCTCTCTGTTCTTTCATGATAGGATGTTGTGCAGAGAATCAAGAGGATGCCTGTTGAAAGCTGAGCTGGTAGTTCTAGCAAATAGATCTTTTGCCAGAGCAATGACTCGACACGCCACGAAGCAGCTGAGTCTCGCTGCGCTCTGGAGACCGTGGTCAGAAACACGTCATCAGCATGAGCGCATTCATCATAATTGTAGGGCGACAGTCAGTTTCTCGACCTCATCGAGGCAGGCAGGGAGGTCAGTGCTTCAAGCCGTTCACCCTTTAGGCGAGGAGAACTGTTGGGAAGATTTCTTCTTTTTTTTCTGTCATCACTGGCATTTTTATTTAATCCCATCATTCTCCCCACAGTCTGGGCAGAAGTACAAAAGCTTCAGGCAGCTATAGTCTGGCTCTTTTTCTTTTTCTCTCTGCCAAAAGTAACCTTGACAATTGATGGTTTAGGGAAAAGCTGTGATCTCCACACTCCTCTGTTTTCTCTCATCCTACCTGCCTTCTTTTGTTCTTTTTTTCTTTCTTCACACCTCTTTCGGGGTCGAAAGACGAGGAGGGCAGGAAGAGTCACCTTAATGGAGCCTGACGTTGGCGGCCCTGCCCGTGTTTCTGCGTTGATCATAGAGGCGTGCAGGAAGCAGCATTCCTCCAACGGCAGCCGCCTGGCAGAGCAGGCGGGAGAGAGCTGGCCCTCTCAGCGCACCCGTCACGATGCCAGCGCTGTGTATCTGCGTGCGCTGAGGATGTTGGCTGAATACCGACTTCATACAGAAAAGCCTCCTAGTATGATGACAAAAGACGTTGTGAATTAGCGAATGAATGTGTGACGGGAGATTAGAGTTATTGTGTTTTTACTATACCAGGCTCATAGCGGGGTCCTAGGGAGACAGAATCTAAGAAGCAGGACATTTGCAGTGTTCATATATTCCTGGTGGATGGGAGATGGATAAATAAGTAAAAATAGAAGATTTTTTTTTTTTTTTTTTTTTTTTTTTTTTTTTTTTTT